>CM051022.1:4367294-4370130 GCA_027704905.1 Muraenolepis orangiensis | reverse complement strand
CCTCTCTCCTCTCCTCTCCTCTCTCCCTCCCTCTCCTCTCTCTCTCTCCTCTCTCCTCTCCTCTCTCTCTCTTTCTCCCTCTCTCTATTACTTTTAACTGCTATTTTAGTTGCAGAGGTTGTTAAACCTCTTTGTACTGTGTGTGTGTGTGTGTGTGTGTGTGCGTGTGTGCGTGCGTGCGTGCGTGCGTGTGTGCGTGCGTGCGTGCGTGTGTGTGCGACCGTCTGTGTGTGTGTGTTTATGCGCGGAGCAGTGCCGGTTCATCCGGTTCCTGGTTCGATACCCCCCGGCTTCCTTCCTAGCCCCTAACTGTTGGGTAACAGTCAGGTGGTCATGTGTGTGACCAGCTGGCCTGGGCTGTGAATGTCAGGCTATAAACCTGTAAAGCACTGTTAAAAACGCAGTCCCGTTTGTCCCCCCCCCCCGTCTCCCCCCCATCTCCCCCATCCCAGAGAACATGATCAAGTACACGGGGAGCCCCGACAGCTTGAGGTCCCGCACGCCCATGATCACGCCCGACCTGGAGAGCGGCGTGAAGGTCTGGCACCTGGTGAAGAACCACGAGCACGGAGACCAGAAGGAGGGCGACCGGGGCAGCAAGATGGTCTCCGAGATCTACCTGACCCGCCTGCTGGCCACCAAGGTGGGTGCAACACCCACCCACCACTCACCCTCCACCCTCCACCCACCACCCACCACCCACCACCACACCACCACCTCCACCCCACCACCCACCACCCACTACCCACCACACCCACCACCCCCCACCCACCACCCACCACCCTCCACCCACCACCACCACCCACTACCCACCACCCACCACCCTCCACCCACCACCACCACCCTCCACCCTCCACCCTCCACCCACCACCCACCACCCACCACCCACCACCCACTACCCACCACCCACCACCCTCCACCCACCACCCACCACCCTCCACCCACCACCCACCACCCACTACCCACCACCCTCCACCCTCCACCCACCACCCACCACCCACCACCCACCACCCCTCCACCCTCCACCCACCACCCTCCACCCGCCACCCGCCACCCGCCACCCTCCACCCTCCACCCTCCACCCTCCACCCATCACACCATGCATGTCCTCGAGGTGGAACCTCATCTGAAGGCTGAATGTTAGAAATGACAAATGACTAACACACACACACACACACACACACACACACACATCATTTATTAAGTCATCCAGATCTTCTCTCTGTCTGAGTGACACAAGTAAGGGGTATAAGGGGTGAGATAGAGAGAGAGGGAGGGGGAGAGAGAGAGAGAGAGAGAAGGAGGGGGGAGAGAAAGATGGGGGGGGGAAACGAGAGATAGGGAGAGAGAGATGGGGGGAGAGGGAAATGGAGCGAGAGCGAGGGAGGGGAGAGAGAGACGGAGGGAGGTGAGAATGAGAGGGGCGAGGGAGGGAGAGAGAGAGGAGATGGGTGAGAGATAGAGAGGAGGCGTAGAGAGAGAGCGATGGAGAGGGAGAGATGATGTGGGGGAGAGGGAAACAGAGAGAGAGCGAGGGTGGGGAGAGAGAGAGAGAGAGAGAGAGAGAGGAGAGAGAGAGAGAGAGAGAGATGAGAGAGGAGAGAGAGAGAGACGAGAGAGAGAGAGAGAGAGAGAGAGAGAGAGAGAGAGGGAGAGAGAGGATCCTGATCCAACAGCACGAAGAAACAATAGCAACATTGGCACCTTCCGTTGTTGGGAATCAGTGCAGGGATGCATGGAAACATTTAGGAGAGGCTGCGAGAGGAGAGGCTGTGAGAGGAGAGGCTGTGAGAGGAGAGGCTGTGAGAGGAGAGGCTGTGAGAGGAGAGGCTGCGAGAGGAGAGGCTGCGAGAGGAGAGGCTGTGAGAGGAGAGGCCTGTGAGAGGAGAGGCTGTGAGAGGAGAGGCTGTGAGGGGAGGCTGTGAGAGGGGCTATGCTGCTGTTGTTGTTTACATCTGTGGTGGTGGTGCTCACTCTGAATGAACCACCGGTGCTGGGTGTTTGAGTGGAGCCCGGGGAGAGAGGCGGTTACCATGGTTTTCATCCGCCCACACACACAAATAAGTATTTTTCCCGGACAACCGAAACCCCATCACCGTAACACAGTATGTTACATACCCTTTAGGGGGGCTTACATGGAATGATGTCAAGGTGCCAACTTACATTTTTAGGGGGCTTACCTACCCTTAAGGGTGCTTGTATATCCTTAAGGGTGCTTTTATGCCTTTAAAGGGTTCTTACAAACCTTTAGGGTGCTAACATACCCTTAAGGGTGCTCACATACCCTTTAAGGGTGCTTACATACCCTTTAGGGTGCTTACATACCCCTTTAGGGTGCTAACATACCCTTTAAGAGTGCTTACATACCCTTTAGGGTGCTTACATACCCTTTAGGGTGCTAACATACCCTTTAAGAGTGCTTACATACCCTTTAAGGGTGCTTACATACCCTTTAAGGTGCTTACATACCCTTTAAGGGTGCTTACATACCCTTTAAGATGCTTACATACCCTTTAGGGTGCTTACATACCCTTTAAGGTGCTTACATACCCTTTAGGGTGCTTACATATCCTTTAAGAGTGCTTACATACCCTTTAGGGTGCTTACATACCCTTAAGGGTGCTTACATACCCTTTAAGGTGCTTACATACCCTTTAAGAGTGCATACATACCCTTTAAGGGTTCCTACAAACCATTTAAGGTGCTTACATACCCTTAAGGGTGCTTACATGGATGGTTAAAGGTTAAACAAACCAAAAATCAAACACACACCGAACAAAGGTCAAAAGGTCACCGAAAAGGTCGTTCCAGGTTGCCATGACTCGGGGGCCTCCGG
>CM051022.1:4357294-4359794 GCA_027704905.1 Muraenolepis orangiensis | reverse complement strand
CTGAGGCTCATAATGGGCCCGCTGTGGGTGGGTCAGGAGGTTCTGCTGTCCTCTGCCCACCGCAGTCACTATAGCACCACCCTACACCCACCACCTCCTCCTCCTCCTCCTTTTCCTCCACCACCACACCCTCCTCTTTTTCAACCTCCACCACCACCATTATCTCCACCTCCTCCTCCTCCTTCTCCTCCACCATCACCACCACCTCCTCCTCCTCCTCCCTCCTCCTCCTCCTCCTCCTCCTCCTCCTCCTCCTCCTCAACCACCACCACCATCTCTACCATCTTCTCCTCCTCCTCCTCCTCCTCCTCTTCCTCCTCCTCCTCCTCCTCCTCCTCCTCCTCCTCCTCCTCCTCCTCCTCCTCAACCACCACCACCATCTCTACCATCTCCTCCTCCTCCTCCTCCTCCTCCTCCTCCTCCACCTAACCACCACCCCACCATGTTGATCCCTTCCACTTAATCCCGCCAGATTACTTGACTAGATTAATTTGTTTGATAAATCCCGGCAGGTCAGACCCCCCCCCCCCCCCCCGGAGGAGCGAGTGCTTAAATAGTTGATTTTGTGTTTGTCTGCTGATCTGTTTTATATAGTTTATTTGTTGATTTTTAATCTCCACTGATCCCTGGATTTACACACACCCATAGACAGACCAACACACACACACACACGTGAACACCACACGTGAAGGTGTGTGTGTGTGTGTGTGAAAGAAAACGGTACAGACGGTAAGCAACACTGAACCCTGCCTTGATTCCAGCTGAGCCCATTTTACACACACACACACACACACACACACACACACACACACACACACACCACACACACACACCGTACCCCCCCCTCCCCCTGTGACAAACGCGGCAGGAGGATGAACAGACGTGTACGTTTGTAATATTATTCTGGGCAGGCACAGAGTCGGGCACCACTTGCAGCTCCTACAAGCCGGTATGAAAGGCGGTGTCCCCAGGACCCCTTCCTCCTCACCGCGGGGGGGGGGGCCGGCTGCTTCCTTCCAGATTATTCCGTCCTTATTGAATTGCGGACGCTCAAGATCAAACAGCAGAGAGCAGTTTGTCGAGTCTGTCCGTGAAATAGAAAAAAAAAAAAAAAAAAAACAGGACTATACTGTTGTACTATTTATCCGGTGATTTGGGTGTTAGGCTCGGTTTGATAGGCGCCGTGAAAACCCCCCAAAATTGTCTTTTTCCGCTCTTGTTTCCGCCGGTTCATCTCACAGGTCTTTTGTAATTCAGCAGTAAAATCGTTTTTTGAATCCGGTGGTCGTACCTTCCGTCGCCACGTCGGGTCCCATCAAAGGCCGCTAAGCAGCCCGCATAAGGAACGCCTTCATGTCTTCCGTCTTGTAGAACGTTCCGTGAAGGCGTCGGCGACTAAAGAGAGAGAGAGAGAGAGAGAGAGAGAGAGAGAGAGAGAGAGAGAGAGAGAGAGAGAGAGAGAGAGAGAGAGAGAGAGAGAGAGAGAGGAGAGAGAGAGAGAGAGAGAAGAGAGAGAGAGAGAGAGAGAGAGAGAGAGAGAGAGAGATATGATGGTTTGTCTCGGAGGCCCCTTTTTCCTGAATGTGATTCAAATGAAAACAGGCGCGTAGCGTTGTTTAAATGTCAGACGCGACCTGACGGTTATTTCCAGTTGCGACTGGAAAATGTCACGTCGCCGAGGTGTTGAAAGAACCGCCTTCTTTAAGACGGCGTTATCATGAACAGTTCGGGTGATCTCATTGTGTCGGAGCCAAGGGTTCAATTTGCGATAAGGTGTTTTTCGACATCGCTGATATTGCGGGGCGATAAAGATCTAACCAGAGGGTCCCTCAGTAGAGAGGTCAGACCTCCGGCACACCAAATAGCCTCCCTGGGTCTAGAGTCGGATCCGGATCTGCGCTAAAACTGAGTCAACTGTTCCCTTGGCCCATAAGTAATCAAACCACTATTCTCTCTCTCTCTCTCTCTCTCTCGCTCTCTCTCTCTCTCTCTCTCTCTGCCTCTCTCTCTCTCTCTCTCTCTCTCTCTCTCTCTCTCTCTCTCTCTCTCTCTCTCTCTCTCTCGCTCTCTCGCTCTCGCTCTCTCTCTCGCTCTCGCTCTCTCTCTCTCTGCCTCTCTCTCTCTCTCTCTCGCTCTCTCTCTCTCTCTCTCTCTCTCTCTCTCTCTCTCCTCTCTCTCTCTCTCTCTCCTCCCCTCCCCCCCCTTTCAGCCTACCTCTGCGTTTCTGGGTGAACGTGATCAAGAACCCCCAGTTCGTGTTCGACATCCACAAGAGCAGCATCACGGACGCCTGTCTCTCCGTGGTGGCCCAGACCTTCATGGACTCCTGCTCCACCTCGGACCACCGGCTGGGGAAGGACTCGCCCTCCAACAAGCTGCTCTATGCCAAGGACATCCCCAGCTACAAGAGCTGGGTGGAGAGGTGAGCAGCGTTTAGAGGGGTGGTCAGGTGGTTGGTTGGTTGGGTGTGTAGACTCACACATCCACCAGTACAGTAGAT
>CM051022.1:4344794-4347294 GCA_027704905.1 Muraenolepis orangiensis | reverse complement strand
ACTCTTGCCAATCTTAACGCGTGTCTCTATGAAGGGTTTCACTGGATTCCAATCATACCATCTGAGAGGTTTATTAAGTAAATGTTTATTAAGTAGAAAATGACGTGTCAAATTTGTATTTGGTTAGCGGAGGTGAAGGCGGTGATTAACTCTGCAAATATATTTGCACAATATAATAAAATAAAAAGAATGTAATATATGTCAAATATATATAATAATAATAATAATAATAATACATTGTATTTTAGGCCCCATTCGTGACACATAAGGACACAGTACAATTAGTTAAATAAAGAGGCAACAGAGCATGATAAAAACACAAACAGGAAGTATAGGTTATGTATACGCTTCCTGGAGACCAACTCAAGGCCTAAAACATGATCCTACCCTTGAGTCTGGCCTGGGTCACATTTGGTCTGGGTCACATCTGGCCTGGGTCACATCTGGCCTGGGTCGTACTTCAGCTCGGAGACCGAACCCAAAGTAATGTTGGACCAAGAGCTGATGTCGTAGACTGGGATTTTCACACGTAACGAAAGCAGCTGGCGCTCTCACAATCAGAACACAGCCTGAGTGCGATGGTTCCCTTTTAGACGAACACACACACACACACACACCACACACACACACACACACACACACACACACAACACACACACACACACTCATGGGAGCCAAGGTTTCTCCACACTCTAACCTCCCAGGTCCCACTCCTCCTCACACCACTCCAACAACACTGAGCTCCTCAAGTACACAGAACACAACTAAAGGGTCGAAGGTGAATTGAGAAAGAGGAGGAGGAGGAGGAGGAGGAGGAGGAGGAGGAGGAGAGGAGGAGAGGAGGAGGAGGAGGAGGAGGAGGAGGAGGAGGAGGAGGAGGAGGAGATGCTGAGATCTGTTGGATGGCAGAGGAGCATGAGAGAATGTGGAGGATAAAGCCGCAGCGATCCCAGAACACCGAGGGGGGGGGGGGAGAGGTGGACGATACAGGCCTGAGTGTGAACCCCGCCTCGTGTGTGTAGCACCGCTACAGAAAAACAAGATCCAGAACCGATGGTTTTGACGGAGCAGAGATCACCGAGCAAAGATCACCGAGCAGAGATCACCGAGCAAAGGGGAATTTATTTTTCCCTCACTGCGTCTTTTGGACCGTCTTCCCTGACATCATTAAGGCTTAAAGGATATAAATATATACTGTATATATATATATATATATATATATATATAAATGATGGATGTGTGGATGGACAGATGGACAGATAGATAGATCCCAGGGTCACAATGGGTCAAAAAAAACAATGTCTGAGAAGCAGAAAGCCCCTCTTCACAGGGCAGTGATGGACAGATTAGAGCAATCGTTGTGAGAGAGGAGATGGAGTTGAATAATCGATAGAAGAACCGATTGGAACCCCTGCTGATTTGACTTTGACTTCACTCTTCGTCTCCTTCTTTCTTCTTCTTCTTCTTCTTCTTCTTCTTTCTCCCCGTGAGTGACGGGTCTTTCAACAGAGCTGTCATCACGACGTGTCCTCATCTTCCCCAGCTTCAGTCTGTAGACCTTAAAGACCTCTTGCCTGTGTACTTCAAAAGGACCAGCTGTGAAAAGGCTTTCACCGGCTGAGGGGGTGAGCTAAAAACCATTGTGCCGAGCTCCACGAGAGAGTAGCTTACTGTCTCGATAACCGTTACCGTCAACACACGTCATTCACAGGATTAATGTCCTTTTTTGTTTGTTCATAATGCAAAGTACGCTGTTCCTCTCCACACTGACTAGCACTTTGAGCGAGCAAGCGGACGTGTCTCAGGAGGGGAGGGGAGGGGTGAGGAGGGGAGGGGTGAGGAGAGGAGGGGTGAGGAGAGGAGGGGTGGAGAGGAGGGGTGCTCAGGAGGGTGAGGAGGGAGGGGTGAGGAGGGGAGGGGTGAGGAGAGGAGGGGTGAGGAGAGGAGAGGAGGGGTGAGGAGAGGAAGGGTGAGGAGGGGAGGGGTGTGGAGAGGAGGGGTGAGGAGAGGAGGGGTGAGGAGAGGAGGGGTGAGGAGGGGAGGGGTGAGGAGAGGAGGGGTGAGGAGGGAGGGGTGAGGGGAGCAGATGTTTGCTGGGCGAGGTCTGAGTCATTTTGCTTGCAAATGTTGAGGTCGGAATCCACGCCAGATGGAGAAGTTCTCAGCCAAGTTGGGGGACAGTCGTGACCGAGTCTTGACCTCAGAGCTGAGGGTCGTCAGGGGTGGTGGGACAGCCAAGCTGTTTCAAGACATGGTTTAGGGCAGTGGTTCTTAACCTTTTTGGAGGTACTGAACCCCGCCAGTTTCATACGCGCATTCACCGAACCCTTAATTGGAAAAATTAAATATGATTTTTTTCAAAAATAATGTTCTTTTAACCTACGTAACTTACACATTTTTTTTAAAGCGCGGAGGTGGACAGTGGAGGTGAGTAGAGGTGACGTATGTCCGTTCTGGAGTGGAGCTCCACTTGCCCATGAGTCTGCAGCCAGACGCTCTT
>CM051022.1:4329794-4332294 GCA_027704905.1 Muraenolepis orangiensis | reverse complement strand
CCTACATGCTGTAGGAAAATACCTTTTCTATCGTTTAATTACTTCAGGTTTCCCTGGTCGAGGTCATTCTGGGAAATCCAGACAATACAGCGCACATATACAATATAATATAAAACATTACTCTTTTTTTAATGCTAGTTTCAAAAATGTGTTCTACCTAATTCGCTGGTACCGGATTGGCACTAAATGTGCCAATCCAGCGAATTAGGTAGCAACCAATTAGATGAGAGCAAATAAGGTAAGAGCCAACGATGTAACTAGAAAAGAGCAAATTAGGTAGGATAACAGGTCATATGGCAATCAGGTAGCAGCCAATGAGGAAGCAGCCAATTAGACGGCAGGAGCTGTGTTGAGTCCTGTAGTTGACAGGCTGATCCTCCCCCCTGGGGTCAACTTTTAATGGGCCCTGGGGTCAAAGGGCATCTGGCCAATGTGCCGCATGGAGATTCAGAGGTCGTGGTCTCCTGTCTACCTCTTGTACCCACCCCCCCTGGAGCTGGGCAGTGGAATCTAAATGTGTGTGTGTATACGTGTGTGTGTGTGGATGGGTGGGTGGGTGGGTGTAGGTGTGTGTGTGTGCATATGTGTGTGTGTGTGTGTGTGTGTGTGTGTGTGTGTGTGTGTGCATGTATGCGTCTGTGTGTGTGTAGGTATGTCTGTCTGTGTGTATGTGTCTGTGTGTATATGTGCTAACATATATGTGTGTATGCATGCATGTGTGTTTGTGTGTGCCTTTTTCTGCATGTGTGTATCTTTGTGTGTGACGCACGTGTGTGTGTGCGCACGTTTATGTGTGTGTGTGTGTGTGTGTGTGTGTGTGTGTGTGCGCACGTTTATGTGTGTGTGCATGTGTGTGTCTGTGTGTGTGTGTGTGTGTGTGTGTGCATGTGTGTGTCTGTGTGTGTGTGTGTGTGTGTGTGTGTGTGTGTGTGTGTGTGTGTGTGTGTGTGTGTGTGTGTGTGTCGGTGTGTGTGTGTGTGTGTGTGTGTGTGTGTGTGTGTGTGGTGTGGGTGTGTCTGTGTGTGTGTGTCTGTGTGTGTGTGGGTGTGGTGCCTACTGTGAGGGTTGGCAGATGGAGAGAGTGACAAGCGGCTCAGTGGGCCGGTGGCTCCGGAGCCCACAGACAGAAATGCACTTTTCAAATGTCACCCTTTTTTTCCCTTTCAGGGTGACCGTGACAAAGAAGCCCTGGAACACACAATAGAGCAGCAGAGCATCACAGGGAGAGAAGAGAGATCGACGGAGGGAACGGAGAACATGGCCCGCTGGTATTGTCTGGATTTCCCAGAATGACCCAGACCAGGGAAACCTGAAGTAATTAAACCATAGAAAAAGTATTTTCCTACGGCATTTAGGATTCGCAGAAAAGCAGGAAATGGCAGTTTGTTAGCACCCCCTCCCCCCCCCCCCCCCCCCCCCCTGAATGCTTCTTTCTTCACCGGGTGATTATGAGTTGCATAAGACTGTTACATATTCATATAACAGGTGGGCCTGGGCGCTCTGGATCTCATTGAGTGATACAGCGTGTTCTTATTATCATGACAAAGGACGCTTACCGTGTGAGTCGTCCTGGCGGCCGAATGTCCGTCTTTGGCGAACAGAAGTTCGGCAGAACTAAACGGCGTAAGTGCGGGGAAAAAAAACGAACAAACTATTAAAGTTATATTATATTATCAATTATATTTTAAATTCAAATACAACTTTTTCTTCTCACCTCCAAGGTGTCGATGATGGAATATCCGCAGGTTACGGGAACGTTTTTTGTTTGGTCATTAAATCGAAGCGGATGTGATTTATTTGAATTTGTCGTCCGAGAAAAACGTATCAAACAAGTTAAGCCGTCAAGAAATTACGTTATTTTGAAGACCTTTGACTTTTTCTGAAGTATCTGAAAATATACATGCATGGTTTTTGTTGGGTCGGGAACCAGGTGAGACAGGTAGATCTGGGACAGGCCGGGTCGGGAACCAGGTGAGACAGGTAGATCTGGGACAGGCCGGGTCAGGGAACAGGCAAGACAGGTAGATCTGGGACAGGCCGGGTCAGGGAACAGGCAAGACAGGTAGATCTGGGACAGGCCGGGTCGGGAACCAGGCAAGACAGGTAGATCTGGGACAGGCCGGGTCAGGGAACAGGTAAGACCGGCAGGTCCAGGGAAGACAGGATCGAGAAACAGGTGAGACAGGTCCAAGACAGGCAGGTCCATGACAGGCAGGTCCATGACAGGCAGGTCCAAGACAGGCAGGTCCAAGGCAGACAGGTCCATGACAGGCAGGTCCAAGGCAGGCAGGTCCATGACAGGCAGGTCCAAGACAGGCAGGTCCAAGGCAGGCAGGTCCATGACAGGCAGGTCCATAACAGACAGGTCCAAGGCAGACAGGTCCATGACAGGCAGGTCCAAGGCAGGCAGGTCCATGACAGGCAGGTCCAAGACAGGCAGGTCCAAGGCAGACAGGTCCAAGGCAGACAGGTCCAAGGCAGGCAGGTCCATGACAGGCAG
>CM051022.1:4314794-4324794 GCA_027704905.1 Muraenolepis orangiensis | reverse complement strand
AATAGAAACAGGAATGTGTAACCTTGTGGTCCAGACAAAGAGTCTGGTACTCTGAGATCCGATGGCCGTTGTGTGGGCTAACCTGTGTGTACTATTACCTTACTGTTTAGTCGGACCGGGAGAGAATCTTGAGTTCCAAAACGATGTGTATTGCAATTCTGTAATTGTTTGCAATTCCAAAAAACATTGTGATTGGTTGAGTGAGGACACATCAAAGGAGGGGGGGGAAGTACAGTACAGCGAAATACATTTCTCTGCATTTAACCCATCCTTGTATTAGGAGTAGTGGGCAGCTATTTATTTACTAGTAGACACCATGAAGGGCTAGTTGTCACCGTGAAGGGCTAGTAGTCACTATGAGGGCTAGTAGTCACCATGAAGAGCAAGTAGTCACCGTGAAGGCTAGTAGTCACCAAGAAGTGCTTGTAGTCACCATGACGGGCTAGTAGTCACATGTGAAGGGCTAGTAGTCAATGTGAAGGCTAGTAGTCAATGTGAAGGGCTAGTAGTCATCATGACGGGCTAGTAGTCATCATGAAGTGCTAGTAGTCACAGTGAAGGGCTAGTAGTCACAGTGAAGGGCTAGTAGTCACCATGACGGGCTAGTAGTCACCGTGACGGGCTAGTAGTCACAGTGAAGGGCTAGTAGTCACCGTGACGGGCTAGTAGTCACAGTGAAGGGCTAGTAGTCACCATGACGGGCTAGTAGTCACCATGACGGGCTAGTAGTCACCGTGACGGGCTAGTAGTCACAGTGAAGGGCTAGTAGTCACCATGACGGGCTAGTAGTCACCGTGACGGGCTAGTAGTCACCATGACGGGCTAGTAGTCCACCGTGACGGGCTAGTAGTCACCAGTGACGGGCTAGTAGTCACCATGACGGGCTAGTAGTCACCGTGACGGGCTAGTAGTCATCATGACGGGCTAGTAGTCACCGTGACGGGCTAGTAGTCACCATGACGGGCTAGTAGTCACCGTGACGGGCTAGTAGTCACAGTGAAGGGCTAGTAGTCACAGTGAAGGGCTAGTAGTCATTATGAAGGCCTGTGCTGCAGCCAGCAGACACTGTGCAAGGCTGTAGACGGATGGCCCCCCAACAGGTATCAAACACGCAACCTTTTTGGCTCAATTACCGCCAGCGGGTGGCGTGAGGGGTTGGGACACGACTCTTCATTACCAAGCCCATCAATTCCAATTGGTTCATAATGTACTGTACATATTTACATAATGGGAACGCCACAGGATACAGAGACAGAGAGAATGCCACTGCCAGTTCCATGAACACCAGGTTGAGCTGGAGCCACCTGCCACATGGCAGCCGACTCGGGAAGGCGGCGGTGTTGTTGTTGTGGTTGTTGTGGTTGTCTGGGTAACTCACGGGCGCGGTCTCCTCATTCGTCTGATGGGGGGAGGAGGCGGGGGAGGTGGGGGAGGCGGGGGAGGCGGGGTAGGAGGTAGGGGTTCCGGTGGGGGAGAGAGGGGAAGGGGGGGAGGGGCTAAAGGCCATTAAGCCGCCCTCAATCCAGTCGCCGATGGGTTCTCATGCATATTTAACAAGGTCAGATTAAGGGGGCTTTTGAGGGGGGAAGCAGAGTGGTCCTCCTTGACATGTCATTAACCCTTTGATTGACAAATGGGTGGTGGGGGCGGGGCTTAGAGATAATGAAGCCATTTTTCAGGGTGCAGGCTGAAGCGCAAAACCAAAAGAGAGTAAGTGTGTGTCTTAGGTGGGGGGGGAGTGTGTGAGCGAGGCAGTGAGTGAGTATGTGTGAGTGTCTTGGGGTGAGTGAGTGTGTGTGTGAGTGTCTTGGGGTGAGTTAGTGAGTGTGTGTGCGTCTTGGGGTGAGGTAGTGTGTGTGTGTGTGTGTGTGTGTGTGTGAGTGTCTTGGGGTGAGGTAGTGAGTATGTGTGAGTGTCTTGGGTGAGGTAGTGTGTGTGTGTGTGTGTGTGTGTGTGAGTGTCTTGGGGTGAGGTAGTGAGTGTGTGTGAGTGTCTTGGGGTGAGTTAGTGAGTGTGTGTGAGTGTCTTGGGGTGAGGTAGTGAGTGTGTGTGAGTGTCTTGGGGTGAGTTAGTGAGTGTGTGTGAGTGTCTTGGGGTGAGTTAGTGAGTGTGTGTGAGTGTCTTGGGGTGAGTTAGTGAGTGTGTGTGAGTGTCTTGGGGTGAGGTAGTGAGTGTGTGTGAGTGTCTTGGGGTGAGGTAGTGAGTGTGTGTGAGTGTCTTGGGGTGAGGTAGTGAGTGTGTGTGTGAGTGTCTTGGGGTGAGGTAGTGTGTGTGTGTGTGTGTGTGTGTGTGTGTGTGTGTGTGTGTGTGTGTGTGTGTGTGTGTGTGTGTGTGTGTGTGTGTGTGTGTGAGTGTCTTGGGGTGAGGTAGTGAGTGTGTGTGTGAGTGTCTTGGGGTGAGTTAGTGAGTGAGTGAGCAGGAGAGAAGAAGTGAAATAACATTAGCGTCTAATTTTCTCTTAATCAAATCTTACTAATTGCCGTCTGTCAGCTGCGTTTCACCAGTGGTGGCGCTGTTTTGACGGTTTGAATTTGAATAGCGTTGGGTAACGTATGCTTCCTTGTGTGTCTGCATCAATTCTAGCGCTGATCCTGGTTCATATTCAGCATGGGACGGAAGACACAGTGTGTGTGTGTGTGTGTGTGTGTGTCTCCTCAGAGGAAATGCTCTTCTGCCTCACCTCAACCTCACAACCTCACGAGATGTGAGGTCTTCTAACGAAGAGCGATCAAATAAAGCTTTCGCGCACGCGCGTGTGTGCGTGCGTGTGTGTGTGTGTATGTGTGTGTGTGTGTGTGTGTGTGCGTGCGTGCGCGCGTGTGTGCGTGTGTGTGTGACATGCATCTGAGCAGAATGTCACCCCATCTCAAATCTCTTCCTAATCTCACTATAATTGCCTGGCAAACCTCTCCGCCTACAACTCATCCTCTCCATCCCACACCCCACATCCAACCCACTCCACCCAGCCTCTAACACCTCCACCACCACGCCCCTCAGGGGTGGAGGTGCGGAAGGAAGGACATTCTCCACTCACCGAGCCTGAAGTTCTTCTCTAGAAATATGGGAGGAGACAACGTAAACATGGAGAGATTAGGTTCCTGTTTCCTCTCTCTCTCTCTCTCTCTTGCTCTCTCTCCACATATCTCTTTCTCTCCACATCTCTCTCTATATGCTGTATATGCATCTCTCTCTTTAGATATTCCCCTCTGCACATCTCTCTATCTCCCCTAATATCTCTCTCTCTCTCTCTCTCTCTCTCTCTCTCTCTCTCTCTCTCAGCCTCATTCATATTCAGCTCTCGTTGTATTTTTGAAGCCATTTCCACACACAAAAACCCCTCTGTGTATCCTCCTGTAAGTATCCTAGTAGTAGTAGCAGGGCTGTAGCCAATAACAAGTTCATACTAAAAGCCATGAGAGAGCAGGTAGTGGTGTGTTTGTGTGTGTGTGTGTTTGTGTGTGTGTGTGTGTGTGTGTGTGTGCTACAATCCATCTGTCATCTGGTGAACCATGAATCCAGAGGTCCTGATCCAGCCCCTCGCCGGCTGTACTGAGAAGTGAAGAGTGTGTGTGTGTGTGTGTGTGTGTGTGTGTGTGTGTGTGTGTGTGTGTGTGTGTGTGTGTGTGTGTTTACCTACAAAAAAAGCATATATCTGTGCATCCATTCCCATTTGATACATATGTCCTGTTTGCCTCGTCAGGCAGTAAGACAGACAGACAGAAGGGTAGACAGACAGGCAGAGAGACAGACAGACAGAAGGGTAGACAGACATAGAGAGAGACAGAGAAAGATACAGACAGGCATGCAGACAGGCAGACAAACAGAGGGACAGACAGACAGACAGGCGAGCAGACAGGCAGACAAACAGAGGGACAGACAGACAGACAGGCGAGCAGACAGGCAGACAAACAGAGGGACAGACAGACAGGCAGAGAGACAGACAGGCGAGCAGACAGGCAGACAAACAGAGGGACAGACAGACAGGCAGAGAGACAGACAGCAGCAGACAGGCAGACAACAGAGGGACAGACAGACAGGCAGAGAGACAGACAGGCGAGCAGACAGGCAGACAAACAGAGGACAGACAGACAGGCAGAGAGACAGACAGGCGAGCAGACAGACAGACAGACAGATTAAAGAGACAGACGGGTAGACAGACAGACAGACAGACACCTAAAGTCAGACCAGGGGCAGAGGTGATTAACTTGGGCCGTGATCCACAACATTGGCCATTACAGGTTGAAACCCCCTCTCACACACACACACACACACACACACACACACAGACTTAATGGCGGGCCGGCCACCAGGGTTCAAGTGTCATCAGGGAGAGGACCGACCCCCTTCACAGGTCATTATGTCCACGGGCCGATCAGCCAGTGGTTTGGAGGGTGAGGGGAGGGGGGAGAGGGGGAGGAGAGTAGGGGTGAGGGGAGGGGGGAGAGGGGGTGAGGGGAGGGGGAGAGTAGGGGTGAGGAGGGGGAGAGGGGGAGAGTAGGGGTGAGGGGAGGGGGAGAGGGGGAGAGGGGTGAGGGAGGGGGAGAGTAGGGGTGAGGGGAGGGGGAGAGGGGTGAGGAGAGGGGAGAGGGGGAGAGTAGGGGTGAGGGGGAGGGGGGGAGAGAGAGAGGGGGAGGGAAAAGTGGGGTCTGGACACTGAAAGGGAGCAGAGGTTTCTTGTCAGACTCTGTAATTACAGAGCAGTCTTCTCCCCCCAGAGCAATCAGCCGCACACACTCTCTCTTGTGTGTGTGTGTGTGTGTGTGTGTGTGTGTGTGTGTGTGTGTGTGTGTGGTGTGTGTGTGTGTGTGTGTGTGTGTGTGTGTGTGTGTCATCATATTTCTCCACGACAAAATACAAAATGTCTATGAACAATATCTCATATAAACAATATAAACAATGCACTCACATAGACAATATACGAACTAACGCTAAACTTCTTTCATGAAATACTGTAAATAGTTTGAATGTCTACTGGCATCCAGTAGAATGTGTGTGTGTGTGTGTATGTTTGTGCATTGTTTGTGTGTCTGTCTATTACAGAGCTATTTACACTCACACACACACACAGACTCTTTCACACAAGCACACACACAAACACACTCTCTCTCACTCACACACACACACACACCTCCACAGCTGTTTAACATGCATGGTGCTTCCTCCCTCCGACTCATCCTGTCCTTAAGAGAGGGATGAGTGTTCTGCTGTCTGAGTACCAGCCTCTTCTGTCGTCTGATTGGACGACACCTGCCTTCATTTATATAAGCTGATTTGGTTTGGTTTGGTTGCCCCCGCGTGTGGGTGTGTGTGCAGTGTGTGTGTACGGCCACATGGCATACCTATGGGCTACGTTGTTTTATGTGTGAGTACACGCACACACACACACACACACACACACAGCGGACTAGACGAGAGGTTTCCTACATATCCTTGTCCACCCTGCCCCATCTAATCAAACCTCAGTCTCTCTTTCTGGCGTGCCGCTGTGATCAGCACTGGATGCCTCCACACTCCACCTGAAGGCTCAAGATGTTTTTTATTTGCCATTTGCAACAATGTACAATGGAATGCTTACTCCCCATTCCCCCCCGCAGTGTGTGTGTCCTAGTGGAGTGAGCTAGGGACCATCAACCCTGGAGTTGTGGGTTCAAGTCCCACTGAGGTTGGTCTCCCTGCCAATGTACTAGTTTGGAAAAGTAAACATGTGTAAATTAAATGTCAAATATAACCGCAGACCGTCTGTCAACCAGTGTCTCTGTGGCCTAGTGGAGTGAGCTGTTGACCATCAACTCTGGAGTTATGGGTTCAAGTCCCACTGGGGTTCTTCTCCTTAGTTGTGTCTAGTCAAAGTAACAATGTTGTGTAAATTAAATGTCAAATAAAACCTCAGACCATGTGCTAACCAGCGTGATCAACACTGGATACCTCCACACCCAACCTGAAGGCTACCCCATTCCCTCCCGCAGTATGAATGTCCTACAACAATTACAATATACTTACTACTTCTAACATATAACTTAACAATACTATACTTAACAATACTATACTTCATACTACCTATGATATACATACTATAAACATTTCCCATCTTACATGAGTCAGCCAGTGTCTCTGTGGTCTAGTGGAGTGAGCTGCTGACCATCAACCCTGGGGATGTGGGTTCAAGTCCCACTGATGTATGTCTTCTAGGCAATGTAATATTTTGGAAAAGTAAACATGTGTCAATTAATTGTCATATATAACCGCAGCCCATGTGCTAATCAGTGTCTCTGTGGCCTAGTGGAGTGAGCTGGTGACCATCAACCCTGGAGATGTGGGTTCAAGTCCCACTGAAGTCATTCTTCTTGGCAATGTAATATTTTGGAAAAGTAAACATGTGTCAATTAATTGTCATATATAACCGCAGACCATGGCTCATCAGTGTCTCTGTGGCCTAGTGGAGTGAGCTGGTGACCATCAACCCTGGAGATGTGGGTTCAAGTCCCACTGAGGCTGGTTTCCTTAGCAAAGTATTTATTTTGGAAAATGTTGTGAAAATGAAATGTCAACTCTACCTTCGGACCTGTTCATAACCTGGACCTGGTGGTGCAGTGGAGAGAGCTGTAGGTTATCAGCTCTGGAGACCTGGGTTCAAGTTCTGGTGAGTCCTATCTAAGGTAATGTAAGAAAGTCATGTGATTTGAGATGTTAAATGTAACCTGACATGTAATGAAGTCTAACCACCACCCTATGGTACTGGCATGGGGCCGGGAGAGAGATAGGAACAGGCATGTTGGGGTTATTTTGCAGAGATGGTCTTTATTGGAGTACCAGATGATGCCTCGGTACACGGATCTGGAAGTTGAAGGCCCTGGACTGAGAGCCGCATCCCTTACTGATTAACTCCTGCTGCTGAAACACACAGGGAACAATAGTGTTTAATAAGTCTACACAGAATACTACTGGAACTACAATATGTACTACAGATGACATAACTAGGCAGTACAGAGAATAGTGTAGAGTTGGAAGTATTCAGTGCAGTAAACACTACAATTCTAGGTACAGAACAGCCGTAGGTACTACAGAACTTTACCCTACAACACTGGGAACTACAGTAAACGCTAGGTTCTACTGTAAACAGGAGGTACTACAACATTACTAGGCTCTATTGACTGATTAACACACGCTAAATCCCTACGTTGACCTCTGCCCTTTAGGGGATTAATGAGGTGTCACCTTACCTTGAAATCCTTGTTGGGTTCAGGGGGCGTTGCCATGGCAGCACCGGTCATCTGGTCCAGCAGGACCGTGATTGGTCAGCAGCTACACACAGGAAGCTAATTGAAAGAATTACAAATATAGTAACAACTTAATGTCATACTGGTCAATACGTCCATACTCATTACATATCTAATACAACTCTATATATTAAAATATCAACACTAGTATTCCACTGCATCATGCAATAGGTTACCTATAAGTAATGCAATATGAATAAATTATTAGAATTACTTAAATACTAGTAAACCAACATTCATTAATAAAAATTAACACATAAAAAATATGTATATAAAGTAAAATATAATTCCAGTCAAAATTTCAAAAAGTGTGGGTTCAAGGACCCCCTCAGAATCGGAACACCAATTAAACATACCATTTGTACTCTTAGATGCCATTGGAACTATTTGTATTATAAATCGTTAAATCTAAAATACTTCAGAGCTGTTTCATAGTAATAAACAGAAACACAATTCAATTTGAATCATGTTAATACCACTTATAAACAGAGGGTCATTTTATTGTAATTGCATTTTGACTCAACTTGATGGAATTGGTAGTAAGCATTCCATTGTACTTGTACTTCTATTGTACGTTGCAAATGCCAAATAAAAACATCTTGATCATCTTTATACTTTTCAATTAATTGATCCTAAAAGCTTTCAGAACAGTTAACAGTAACAAGATGAACAGTGACAACAGCAAAAAGACAGTCCTATGACTATGAACAGTAACAAGACAGTCCTATGACTGAACAGTGACAATAGTCACAAGACAGTCCTATGACTATGAACAGTGACAACAGTCACAAGACATAGTCCTATGACTATGAACAGTGACAAGACATAGTCCTATGACTGAACAGTGACAACAGTCACAAGACATAGTCCTATGACTATGAACAGTGACAACAGTCACAAGACAGTCCTATGACTATGAACAGTGACAACAGTCACAAGACAGTCCTATGACTATGAACAGTGACAACAGTCACAAGACAGTCCTATGACTATGAACAGTGACAACAGTCACAAGACATAGTCCTATGACTATGAACAGTGACAAGACATAGTCCTATGACTGAACAGTGACAACAGTCACAAGACATAGTCCTATGACTATGAACAGTGACAACAGTCACAAGACATAGTCCTATGACTATGAACAGTGACAAGATTAACAGTCACAAGATTAACAGTGACAACAGCAAAAAGACAGTACTATGACTATGAACAGTAACAAGACAGTCCTATGACTATGAACAGTAAAAAGACAGTCCTATGACTATGAACAGTAACAAGACATAGTCCTATGACTATGAACAGTAAAAAGACATAGTCCTATGACTATGAACAGTAACAAGACATAGTCCTATGACTATGAACAGTAAAAGACAGTCCTATGACTATGAACAGTAACAAGACAGTCTTATGACTATGACCAGTAGTAAAAAGACTGGCGTGGTCCTATTGAACCCACCCAGACTTTTAAAATGTCCAGTCTAAGGCTAACTTTCATTAAGTGCTTCCACTTTCAAATAATGAACGTATTGCTCCTTACTCAAATGATTGGCAGAAAGCTCTGAACAAATCATAACAGAAGTAATCAAAGCAGCGTTACAGAACACATTGATATGTACGACAGGAGCCTAAGGGTTATATTCTAGGTGCTTTGTAATCAGATCTCGCTTTGGCTTGGCTGGCTTCATGGCACCTGAAGACACATGACGCACTTTAGTCTCCTGTCGCTGTTCTCAATAAAAACCAAACTCAACATAGTCGTCCTATTTTATCAATTGAGCAAGTTTGGGCTTAGCGTGACTTGACGATGTGGAGTGACCGGACTGACTTAAATATTGATCCGTATTTAGCTCGCAAGCTAGCGGGATGGCTAATAAACAGAGCTACGCAGCAGCAGAAACGGTTTGTTGTGATTGAAGTGAATAAGTCTTGATTGACGTGATGTGTCACAATCACATCACAGTTTCTATTGGCCCAAAGCTAACATGGGTGGGAGTAATGAACACAATATGCTTGTTTGATTGGCGCAAATGGAGGTTTTTTTTAAATCATATTTTCCAAAATATGTCTCGGACCCCCTGGCTATGGGTCCATAGTTTGAGAACCAATGCACTAGACTACACATTGATATGAACGTTGAGATGATAGAGTAACAGTCACCTGTCAGAGACCTGCTCCAGGTCCATCTCCTGGTCACCTGTCAGAGACCTGCTCCAGGTCCATCTCCTGGTCACCTGTCAGAGACCTGCTCCAGGTCCATCTCCTGGTCACCTGTCAGAGACCTGCTCCAGGTCCATCTCCTGGTCACCTGTCAGAGACCTGCTCCAGGTCCATCTCCTGGTCACCTGTCAGAGACCTGTCCAGGTCCATCTCCTGGTCGCTGTGGAGGAGCAGCTGACCGACCGAGTCACGCAGCACACATGAAGAAGGGATGAAGGCGATGCTCCAGCCACGCCCTGAGACTGGAGTCCAGCAGCAGCTTGGCAGCCGCCATGGTGCAGGTCACAGGTCAACCACTAGAGACAGAACACACAAGGTCAGGCTCTGGGAGGAGCAGAGCATGATGGGAGATGAGGTCTGTCTGTTTAAACTACAAAAAAACTCTACAAGTACACCTTGACTTATGAGCCAAGAAAATATGTACTTTATATTCCCAGATGGGAAATGTGCCACAACAGAAACTACAGGACAGTAATATAATTTAAAAAATAACACAACAATTA
>CM051022.1:4259794-4262294 GCA_027704905.1 Muraenolepis orangiensis | reverse complement strand
GCCACTGGGGGCCAACATGAGACCCCAGAGACCAGCCAGAGGCCTCGGTCCTACCTAGAGAGAGAGAGAGACAAGCGCTTCCAGTTACCTGCTGCCCGCCATGTACTTATCAGCTCTTTAGCAGCTCTATGTCAGCTCTTTAGCAGCTCTTTAGCAGCTCTTTAGCAGCTATTTATCAGCTCTTTATCCGCTCTGTATCAGCTCTTTATCAGCTCTTATCAGCTCTTTAGCAGCTCTAGCAGCTCTTTATCAGCTCTTTATCAGCCTTATCAGCTCTTTATCAGGCTCTTTATCGGCTCTTTAGCAGCTCTTTATAGTCTTAGCAGCTCTAGTCGCTCTTTATCGGCTCTTATCGGCCATATCTCACATCCCAAAGCCATTGGGTGGCGGCTTTAGGCGGCTTCTCGGTGGTTCCCGAGCTTTCTGGGTACACCGATGATCCCCACACCTCCGCCACACCTAATAGTCCCCTGGATCCCGATTCAGATCCAGATGTGCGCCTCGGCCCATAAGTAATCTAACCAGCAAGTTCTGTCACATTCCTTACAGAACTTTTTGAGTTATCTTTTAACAGACAAACAAACAAACAAACAGACCAACAAACAGGGGTAAAAAAACACAACCTCCTCCCATCTCCCATGGCGGAGGTAAATATTTGATGCCGTGAACCTAAGATAGTGACACATGTATTCTACATGTAGAGAGACACGCATGTCAGAGAGAGAGAGAGAGAGAGAGAGAGAGAGAGAGAGAGAGAGAGAGAGAGAGAGGAGAGAGAGAGAGAGAGAGGAGAGAGAGAGAGAGAGAAAGAGAGAGAGAGAGAGAGAGTAGAACACGAACAGCTGGGGATTTAGTGGAAGGCCCATTGGAACGTAGCGGAGAGGTCCATAGTACATTAGTGTGGGTCAGGGCCAGTCTTCCTAGAGAATGATGGAGGAGATCATGACGAGGGTGGGGTGGTGGAGGTGGTGGAGGTGGTGGAGGTGATGGAGGTAGCCATGACGGAGGTTCCCTCAAGGCCCACGTTTTGCTGACTCTACCGGACCGTCACCCCCCCTCATGGACCTCCCTCCCACCTTCGTGATGCTGGGCAGCCTATTAGAGCTGCTTTAATAGGCCTCAGCCGAGAGTCACATCCTGGAGGATGAGCAGAGGTCAAAGTTCAAACAACATTAGACAGAGAGCGAGAGGAGAGAGAGAGAGAGAGAGAGAGAGAGAGAGAGGATGGAGACGTGGGTGGTGTTGTGTGTGTGTGTGTGTTGTTGGTGTGGTGGTGTGTGGTGTGTGTGTGTGTGGGTGTGATCAAGGAGTATGGCAGAGACTGTGAATTCTGTTCAACTTTTAAAAAACAAGTTTTGTTGTTTCTCCTTCGTTCCCCAAAGAGGTCGGCCTCTCCGCCTGACCTCCACCCGCTGTACAGCACCACCGCTCCGTTCCCACAATACTAATGATACGGGTTCTACGGTTCTACGGGTTCTACGGTTCTAAGGGTTTATGGCCATAGTGTGACCACATCTGGATCGCAGTTAACTGTACGTTAACTGTTTATCGTTGACTCGTCAAGGGTGAACTTAAATCAACTCAACAAAAATAACACCAATCTGTCTATCCTTCCCTATCATCCTCTGCTACAACTCTATCCCTCTCTCCCTCCCTCCCTCTCTCGCTCTCTCCCTCGCTCTCTCGCTCTCTCCCTCCCTCCATCCCTCTCTCTCTCCCTCCATCCCTCTCTCTCTCTCCTACATCCCCTCTCTCTCTCCCTCCTTCTGTCCATCCCTCTCTTCTCTCTCTCCTCCCTCCTCTCCATCCCTCTCTCTCTCCTCTACTCTCCATCCCTCTCTCTCTCTCTCTCGCTCTCATCTCGCTCTCTCTCTCTCTCTCTCTCGCTCTCTCCTCGCTCTCTCTCATCTCTCGCTCTCTCTCTCTCTCTCTCTCTCTCTCTCTCTCTCTCTCTCTCCTCTCTCTCTCTCTCCTCTCTCTCTCTCTCTCTCTCTCTCTCCCTTCATCCCTCTCTCTCTCTTTCCCTCCCTCCATCCCTCTCTCTCTCCCTCTCTCTCTCCCTCTCTCCCTCCATCCCTCTCTCTCTCCCTCTCTCTCTCCCTCTCTCCCTCCATCCCTCTCTCCCTCCCTCCCTCCACCCCTCTCTCCCTCCCTCCCTCCATCCCTCTCTCTCTCTCGCTCCATCCCTCTCTCTCTCCATCCCTCTATCTCTCCCTCCCTCAATGCCTCTCTCTCTCTTCATTCCTCTCTCTCTCTCCATCCCTCTCTCTTTCCCTCCCTCCATGCCTTTCTCTCTTCATCTCTCTCTCCCTCCCTCCCTCCATCCCTCTCTCTCTCTCTCCATCCCTCTCTCTCTCCCTCCCTCCATACCTCTCTCTCTCTTCATTCCTCTCTCTCTCTCCATCCCTCTCTCTCTCCCTCCCTCCATGCCTTTCTCTCTTCATCTCTCTCTCCCTCCCTCCCTCCATCCCTCTCTCTCTCTCTCCATCCCTCTCTCTCT
>CM051022.1:4227294-4257294 GCA_027704905.1 Muraenolepis orangiensis | reverse complement strand
GATTCAGACGGCGCGTCCGCATCCAGATGCGATGCGTTCTGCGGTGAAATCAACTCCAAGAGAGAGACTATCCTCTATTATAGATTTATCCAAGAAAAGATAACAGTGTTTGCATATATCTGGGCTCTGTTTTTCTCTGTCTATAACCTGTTTGGAATATTTCACATTTTTTCTCCTCAGAGTGAAATGTGAGTGACAGCCGTTGGCTCTCTGGGCATGACTCTGCAGAGAACTGTGCAACAAAAAAAAATAAAAAGATGTCATTTTCTGGCGCGATGCGTGACGCTGCAGTGCCCCCTGCTGGCCCGATACGGCACTGCAACACGCAGATGAACCCCCAGCCTTGACTGGTAAGCCTGGGGCTGTCCTGAATGGGAGATAAACGCGATAACAACACAAAAAAAGCCATCATATATTTATATGTACTTTTTTTTTATACCAACATATATGATCATCTTACAAAGGAAATAACTGTCAGACTGATATTTTCTTTGTCTTTCTTAGGGGCCTAATTGAAGCAACAAAATTGACACACACACAGACACACACACAGACAGACACACAGACAGACACACAGACAGACACACAGACAGACACACAGACAGACACACAGACACACAGACAGACAGACACACAGACAGACACACAGACAGACACACACACAGACAGACACAGACAGACACACACAGACAGACACACAGACAGACACACAGACAGACACACACAGACTTGCTTTCTTCTCCTGGTCCACCTTATTCCATTGTGTCTCTCTCTCCCCCAACTCTATAGTCGCTGTAGTCCACACAATTACCTGCAATTATCCCCACTTCCAGCTCAGCAATTACTGATCCTATTGATTCCAGCCCCCGGGCCCGGAGCCACTATCTATCAGGAACACCCTACCGCAGGAGGAGAGAGGGGAGAGAGGGGAGGAGGAGAGAGGAGAGAGAGAGGGGAGAGAGAGAGAGGAGGAGGAGAGAGAGGGGAGAGAGAGAGAGGAGGAGGAGAGAGAGGGGAGGAGAGAGAGGGGGGAGGAGAGAGGAGAGGGGAGGAGAGAGAGGGGAGAGAGAGGGGGAGGAGAGAGAGGGGAGGAGAGAGAGGGGGGAGGAGAGAGAGGGGAGGAGAGAGGGGGGAGGAGAGAGGAGGAGAGAGAGAGGGGAGGAGAGAGGAGAGGGGAGGAGAGAGAGGGGAGAGAGAGAGGGGGAGGAGAAAGAGGGGAGGAGAGAGAGGGGGGAGGAGAGAGGGGGAGGAGAGAGAGAGAGGGGAGGAGAGGGGAGGAGAGAAGAGGGGGGAGAGAGAGGGGAGGAGAGAGAGTGGAGAGAGAGAGGGGAGGAGAGAGAGGGAGAAGGAGGAGGAGAGAGAGAGGAGGAGAGAGAGAGGAGGAGAGAGGGGAGAGAGAGAGGGGGAGGAGAGAGGAGAGGAGGAGAGAGAGAAGAGGAGGAGAGAGAGAGAGGAGGGAGGAGAGAGGGAGAGAGGAGAGAGAGAGGAGGAGAGAGAGGGGAGGAGGAGAGAGAGAAGAGGAGGAGAGAGAGAGAGGAGGAGAGAGGGGAGAGAGGAGAGAGGAGAGAGAGGGGAGGAGGAGGAGAGAGAGGGGAAGGAGAGAGAGAGGAGGGGGAGAGAGAGGAAGAGGAGAGGAGAGAGGAGGAGGAGAGAGAGGGGAGGAGAGAGAAAGAGGTGGAGAGAGAGGAAGAGGAGGGAGAGAGGAAGAGGAAAAGAAGAAATATAGGAGAGAAAGAAGGGAGGAGGAGGAGAGAGAGAGGAGGAGAGGAGAGAGAAGGAGGAAGAGGATAAGGAGAGGGGAGGAGGAGAGAGAGAGGGGAGGAGAGAGGAAGAGGAGAAGGAAAGGGGAGGAGAGAGTGGGGATGAGAGAGGAGGAGGAGAGAGAGGGGAGGAGAGAGGAGGAGTAGAGAGAGAAGAGGAGAGAGGAGTAGGAGAGAGAGGGGAGGAGAGAGAGGGAGGAGAGAGGAGGAGGACAGGAGAAGGAGAGGAGTGGAGGAGAGAGAGAGGAAGAGAGAGGAGGAGAGAGAGGGAGGGAGGAAGAGGAGAAGGAAAGGGGAGGAGGAGAGAGAGAGGAAGAGAGAGGAGGAGAGAGAGGGAGGAAGAGGAGAAGGAGAGAGAGAGAGAGGAGAGGAGAGAGGAGGGAGAGAGAGAGGAGAGAGGAGAGAGAGGAGAGAGAGAGGAGAGAGAGAGGAGAGAGAGGAGAGAGAGGGGAGGAGAGAGAGAGAGAGGAGAGAGAGAGAGAGGGAGAGGAGAGAGGGAGAGAGGAGAGAGAGAGAGGAGAGAGAGGAGAGAGAGAGAGAGAAGAGAGAGAGAGAGAGGAGAGAGAGAGGGAGAGAGAGAGGGGGGGAGAGAGGCGGGGAGAGAGAGAGAGGAGAGGAGAGGAGAGAGAGAGAGAGAGAGAGAGAGAGAGAGGGAGAGAGAGAGAGAGAGAGAGGGGGAGAGAGGCGGGAGAGAGAGAGGAGAGAGAGAGAGAGAGAGAGAGGAGAGAGAGAGAGATGAGAGAGAGAAGAGAGAGAGGAGGAGAGAGAGAGAGAGTGTGAGAGAGAGAGAGAGAGGAGAGAGAGAGAGAGAGAGAGAGAGGAGAGAGAGAGAGAGAGAGAGGAGAGAGAGAGAGAGAGAGGGGGGTGAGAGAGAGGAGCAAGCGAGAGGGAAAGAGAGAGATAGAGAGGGGGCAGCGAGAGAGAGGGGGAGAGTGAGAGAGAGAGATGGGGCAGAGAGAGGGGGAGAGGGAGAGAGGGGGAGAGGGAGAGAGAGAGAGAGGGAGAGAGGGGGAGAGGGAGAGAGGGGGAGGTGGGGGAGAGGGGGAGAGGGGGAGAGGGGGAGAGGGGGAGAGGGGGAGAGGGGAGGTGGGGGCATATACCTGCCCTGCCACACACACCTTAAATGTGTGGAAAACAAAGAATTACAGCAATAAAACATTTACACACTTTGTTATATATCTGCCGTAAAGAGTTCTTATCAGTCAGACGACGATGATGATGATGATGATGATGATGATGATGATGATGATGATGATGATGATGATGATGATGATGATGATGATGATGATGATGATGCTGTCACCACACACCACGCACACTACCATTAGGGATCCATCACACTGAACGCACGCCAGGGCACTGCGGATGCTGCTGCTGCGCTGCCCTCTCCTCTCTCCTCTCTCCTCTCTCCTCTCTCCTCTCTCCTCTCTCCTCTTCCTCTCTCCTCTCTCCTCTCTCCTCTCTCCTCTCTCCTCTCCGTTATGATGATGAGCCACTCCGTCCAGAGGCGGAGGAGGACGAGGAGGAGGACGAAGAGGAGGAGGACGAGAGGACGAGCGGAACTTGTGGTGCAATGCTGCCCCCTACTGGCTGAGAGGAGGGACGCGTCGAAGTCTTGAGTCTAGTTGATTCTTCTAACAAAAAAAGGGTGTTTGTTGGGGTACTGTTTGAGTGTGTGTGTGTGTGCGTTGTGTGCGTGTGTGTGTGTGCGTGCGTGTGTGCGTGCGTGCGTGCGTGCGTGCGTGTGTGTGTGTGTGATGAAATCACATGACGGCTGAAGAAATAAATCAAAAGTTAACATACTAGTGTAAGATACAAGATACAAGATGCTTTATTATAAAAAATACTAAAATACACAATAAAACATTAACATAAAAAAGATCATAACATAAAGAGATGACTGATGATACGTACGTGTTTTGAATAGGTGCCAAAAAGTTAAGACAAATCTCAAACATATATATATATATTATATATATGTGTGAATATATGAGTGAAGATATGAGGGAAGGCAGCCGGCCCAGACCGGGTTCCACCCCGACCAGCTGGCTCCTGTGGTCACCGTCATCTACAACGCATCGCCGCAACAGTCTGTGGTCCCAGCGGGCTTCAAAGAGAAGGTAACAAGCCTCAATTATTATCTTCCAGTGGCTTAAAACACCCATAGCCATGAAGTGCCTGGAGAAACTGGTCGTGTCGCATATAAACTGTTCCATAGACCCTAGACCCACTCCAGTTTGCATATAGACCAAGCAGGTCTGTAGACCACGCCATTTCCCTGGCACTACACACGGCCCTGCAGCACCTAGACAGGAGGGACACCTACGTCAGACTGCTGTTCGTTGACTACAGCTCGCCGTTCAACACCATCGTTCCCTCCAAGCTGGTCCTGACACTGAGGGACCTAGGTCTGGGCGCCCCCATCTGTAACTGGATTATGGACTTCCTGACGGGCAGGCATCAAGTGGTGAAGATTGGGAACAACATCTCATCCACTCTGGTCCTCAACACCGGAGCACCCCAAGGCTGCTGCCTCAGTCCCTAGGACTACCAGGTTTAGTATAGTTTAGGATAGTTTAGGGTAGTTTTTATCCACAGGCAGTGCCCCTACTGAACTGCTAGGAGTGCTGCCACTTTCACTTTCATAACATTGTCATTACCATTATGATGCTGCTGCACTACTGACACTAAAAACATGTACATATTTTTACTTTGCTGCTCTTTTCTTTGTTTATTTTATTGTATATATAATTTTTTTTTTATGGTTTTGTTTTTAAGATTTATACTGCGGGAGGGAATGGGGAGTAAGCGTTCCAATGTATTTGTTACAAATGGCAAATACAAATCTTGTATCTTCATCCATCCATCCATCCATCTTCTCCCGCTTATCCGTAATCGGGTCTTGGCGGGTAGCAGCTCCAGCAGGGGACTCCAAACTTCCCTCTCCCTGGCAACATGGACCAGCTCTGACTGGGGGATCCCGAGGCGTTCCCAGGCCAGTGTGGAGATGTAATCACCTCACCTGTACCTCGGTCTGCCCCGTGGTCTCTTCCCACCTGTACCTCGGTCTGCCCGTGGTCTCTTCCCACCTGTACCTCGGTCTGCCCCGTGGTCTCTTCCCAGTTGGATGTGCCTGGAAAACCTCCCTCGGGAGGCGACCAGGAAGCATCCTTACTAGATGCCCGAACCACCTCAACTGGCTCCTTTCTACGTGAAGGAGCAGCGGCTCTACTCCGAGTCTCTCACGAGTGACTGAGCTTCTCACCCTATCCCTCAGGGAGATACCAGCCACCCTCCTGAGGAAACTCATTTTGGCCACTTGTATTCGATCTCGTCCTTTCGGTCATTACCCATTGCTCATGGCCATAGGTGAGGGTAGGAACGAAGACTGATCGGTAGATCGAGAGCTTTGCCTTCTGGCTCAGCTCTCTTTTGGTTACACCGGTGCGCCAAAGTGCACCCAATACCGCTCCCGCTGCACCTATTCTCCTGTCAATCTCACGCTCCATCCTCCCCTCACTGGAGAACAAGACCCCGAGATACTTGAACTCCTTCACTTGGGATAAGGACTCCCTCCCTACTTGGAGTAGACAATCCACCAGTTTCCTGCTAAGAACCATGGCCTCAAATTTAGAGGTGCTGATCCTCATCCCAGCCGCTTCACATTCCGCTGCAAACCGATCCAGTGACCACATCATCTGCAAACAGCAGCGATTCAATCCTGAGCCCACCATACTGAAACCCCCCCCCCCTCCATGACTACGCCTTGAAATCCTGTCCATGAAAATCACAAACAGGATGGGTGACAAAGCGCAGCACTGGCGGAGGCCAACACCCACTGGGAACAGGCCCGACTTGCTACCGAGAATCCTGACACAGCTCTTGCTTTTGGGAAATCTTGTATCTTGTATCTTGTATATATATATATATATATATATATATATATATATATATATATAAAGAGAGAGAAAGAGAGAGAGAGAGAGGGACGGGGGAGAGGGAAAGAGAAAGAGATATACTGCTCACAAAGAAAATTGCCAATGTTCTACAGGAACATATCATCCATTAGACACTTTATTGCTCTTTTTTTTAAAATTGTGTAAAGCATTCCAATCATATATAGGGTTACCCTTA
The DNA here is from genome assembly GCA_027704905.1 of Muraenolepis orangiensis. NCBI lineage: Eukaryota > Metazoa > Chordata > Actinopteri > Gadiformes > Muraenolepididae > Muraenolepis > Muraenolepis orangiensis. The sequence goes on along the minus strand of CM051022.1, from coordinate 4,251,400 downwards.
TCTAAGTATCACAATATTAAAGTAACCTAACCGGATTACTTTCCATTACTTTTGGATTACCTCAATAACAAATATAATTAATGAATGAATATATGATATTAGTATAGGATTAGTATAGTGTAGTATACAGTGAATGGGGAGTAGGCATCCCATTGTACTTGAATAAATGTATAATAAACTATATATTTATCCTGTTTTTCATAATTGCATTCCCCTGATTACTAACTGTTAAATACTTATACTTACCTACCTGTATATATCTATATATCTATATATCTATAGATATATATATATATACGTATTATAATGCACATATATCACACATACTACTATAAGTCATCTTACGTTACCTAGTAGAGCAACTGTAAACTGTACATTATATATTACTATGCACTTTACTGCAACATTTGCACTCTGGTTTAGATGCTAAATTGTTGTCTCTGTGCTGTACTTGTGCTGCTGTGCAATGACAATACATTGTTATATTATTTTTATTATTTAAAATGAATAAAGAATCTGGATTCCTATCTTGAAACCGGCTGGGTTTAACCTGGTCTGCCCGGGCCACGCCCCCTTTTTTTTTAATCTCCTCCAATATCAGGGTGATCTGGGGCTGATCTTGTGATTGTAGTGCTGCTGTTGTTGTTACCCGCGCATGCGCAGTGGCTCCTCCCCCCCCCCCCCCCCCTCCCCCTCTCTCTCTGCCCCCCCCCCCCCCCCCCCCCCCTACTCTCCCCCTAGCGGCTCGCGGGTCCTTCTCTTTTTGTCCTCCATTGGAGAGTGGGTTGTGTTCCTCCCCTGGCTGTATTAGGTTCCTCCCCCCCAGCCCCCCCCCCCCTCTCCCCCCCCTCCTCGCCCCCTCCTCCCCCCCCTACTCCCTTACCCACCCCTCCCCCCACTCCCTCACTCTCTCCCCCTAGCGGCTCGCGGGTCCTTCTCTTTTGTCCTCCATTGGAGTGGTTGTGTTCCTCTCTCCCAGCGCAGCGCAGCCGCTCTGAGGTGAGTGCCCTACCGCGCCGACTCCGACCGCCGGGGAGCCGCCGCCCCGCCGCCCCGGCGCAGCCGCAGCCGGGAGCCGGCAGTCGGCACACTTATTAGAGTCAGTCGGTTCGGTCGGTCGGTCGTTTAACGACGACGATGACGGAGTTTTTTTTTAAAATAACGTCTGGTTCTTTAGCGCCATGGTGGTTTTTTAAAACGCGAAATGGAGCCGAGTAACAGAATAAGAATAAGGGCCGCTCGGCCTGTGGGGGTTTATGGAGGTTTATAGATGGCGTCGTCGTTATCCGTGGACCGGGCTGTTCGTTAGTTAGTTCGTTAGTTAGTTTGTTGTTGTTGTTATTTATTTATTTGACGACCGATCCCTGACCGCCCTGTTTTAAAATATGTTTGTTGTTTTTTCCCCCGTATTTTCTTTTAAGGTTTACGATAGCAATGATGCTATCGAGAGCTAGCCCCGCTAATTAGCCATACAGACTATAGGGTCCGTTTGATCTGTAAGGGCGCTGCTAGCTCCCGGGGCTAGCCTATGCTAACAAACACACACACTAACACACATCACTGTTGTTGCTCGACAATAACACCGCCGAGCTGGTCTTGTTCGTGTTGTTTTACACCACCGGAGACGTGGTTGTGATTGTTTTGAATGTGGTGTATTTAACGCGGGTGTTATAAAAGAAAGTGGTGCTTTTTTAGCGGCTAGTTTGAGGCTTCCACTTAGGAGGAGGAGGAGGATGAACACGGTCCCGCTGGGTGCTGAGATGAAGGCTTCTCCATCACCCAGACTTGGTAGACCAAGGCTTCTCCGTCCTTCTCCTCCCCAGCCTGGTACCCAGTGTGGAGTTGTTGGTCTCCTCCACCCAGTGTGGTGCCCCCTCTTGTGTGGCAGTACCCTGTGTTCACCAAAGGACCATAATAATACTAATGTATGACCGTATCTCTTCATCACTGAGGGGTGGTGGAGTGACAAGTACAATGACTCTAAAGAATGACTCAAGTTAAAGTGCAACCCAACATCTGAGAAACCTACTCGATTAAAACAACCCAAAAGTGTCTATACCATTTTAATTGTGTACTGTTCCATAATTATGAAAACGGCGCTTGATGAAACCTATTTTTGAAATAGAAGATGGTAGAGCAGGCAGGCTAGTTAAACACATAAGGATAGACTATACACTTGATATATGATCATGAACAATCTCTCACTCTCCATCTCTTCCTCACCTTCCCTTCTCTCTCCCCATCTTCCTCACCTTCCCTTCTCTCCCCGTTCCTCACCTACCCTTCTCTCTCCCCCCTTCCTCACCTACCCTTCTCTCTCCCCCCTTCCTCACCTACCCTTCTCTCTCCCCATCTTCCTCACCTACCCTTCTCCATCTCTTCCTCACCTACCCTCTCTCCATCTCTCTTCCTCACCTGCCCTTCTCTCTCCATCTCTTCCTCACCTGCCCTTCTCTCTCCATCTCTTCCTCTTCCTCACCTACCCTTCTCCATCTCTTCCTCACCTGCCCTTCTCTCTCCATCTCTTCCTCTCTTCCTCACCTACCCTTCTCTCTCCCTGTCTCTTCCTCACCTACCCTTCTCTCTCCCTGTCTCTTCCTCACCTACCCTTCTCCATCTCTACTCTCCCCCCTTCCTCACCTACCCTTCTCCATCTCTTACTCTCCCCCCCTTCTCACCTACCCTTCTCCATCTCTTACTCTCCCCCCTTGCTCACCTACCCTCTCTCCATCTCTCCGCTATCCTCACCTACCTAGGTATTCTCTATTTATTTATTTTGATCTCTTCCTAACCTACCATCCTCTCCATCTCTTCCTCACCTACCCTTCTCTCTCCATATCTTCCTCACTACCCTATCTCTCTCCATCTCTTCCTCACCTACCCTTCTCTCTCTCCATCTCTTCCTCACCTACCCTTCTGTCTCCATCTCTTCCTCACCTACCCTTCTGCTCTCCATCTCTTCCTCACCTACCCTTCTGTCTCCATCTCTTCCTCACCTACCCTTCTGTCTACCTCTCAATTTCCCTCTACCTCTTCCTCACCTACTCTTCTCTCTGTCATCTACCATGTTGGGGGGGTCAGTGTTTCAGTTGGGTGGGCCCATCCACCCCTAACCAGATAACATAAGTTCTGTCAATGGCAAGCATCTGTCACATGTAGTGTCTTTAGTTGGTTCTGTCCTAATAAGAGTCCTATAATATGTTACTCATCACTCAAGGATTATGTTCCTGATAGACGTCAAGACACTAGACACAAAGCATATTGTTTACCGTTTAAACTATGACTATATATTTATGTCCGTTTTCCTGTTAACCGTTAGAAATAACGTTACTTCTCTCTCTCTCTCTCTCCTCCTCCTCTCTCTAGTAAGTCAGTGTACCACACGGCAGGCCACCGAGCGAGGCGGAGGCAGGCCATGGATGAGATCGGCATTCACCAGACGGAGCACATGACCACCATCGAAGCCCACGCCGTATGTCAACTGGTGCTTGTTCTTATAACAATAATTATTTGTTTGCATTCATTCAGCACTTTTCGCGCGCATGTGTGAGTGCGTGCGCGTGTGTGTGTGTGGTGCGTGTGCGTGTGTGTGTGTGCGCGCACATACGACATCCAGCCACTACCAAAGTGGCGGTTGGAACTTCTTCGGATCACATGATCGAAACCCTCCTATCGAATAGCTGTATCGAATGCAAGTGGAAAATAACTTATGTATGTAGGAAGTTATATTTGACATTTGAATGTCTAAATTTAGTACCCATATACCCAAAGTACCCATATACATAAGGAATTGGGACATTAACATTAACGGCGGAATAGACGCCGTTAGGATCTGGCCTCCTATCCTCCCGTGGCCCTCTTTGTGCTGATGACCGGGCTCTCTCTCTCTCTCTCTCTCTCTCTCTCTCTCTCTCTCTCTCATCTCTCTCTCTCTCTCTCTCTCTCTCTCTCTCTCTCTCTCTCTCTCTCTCTCTCTCTCTCTCTCTCTCTCTCTCTCCTCTCTCTCTCTCTCTCTCTCTCTCTCTCTCTCCTCTCTCTCTCTCTCTCTCTCTCTCTCTCTCTCTCTCCTCTCTCTCTCTCTCTCTCTCTCTCTCTCTCTCTCTCTCTCTCTCTCTCTCTTCCCCCCCCCCCCCCAGGTGCATGTGACCACGTACACGGAGGCCTCCATGATGAGTGCGGACGAGGACTCCACCTCGTCCCCGGACGACGACGCCTACGACGACACGGACATCCTGAACTCGGCCAGCACCGACGAGATCACGGCTCACCTGGCCGCCGCAGGTGAGACTCTCGTTGTTTGCGGGACGTTGTGTTGTAGTTGGGTGAATATGTAGTGAGGATGACAAACCAGCAGGTGGTGCCATTGAGCTCTGTTGTGTCTCTGCTCGCCATGCCTGTTAATGTCTCACTCGGATCACTTATTACTCTAAGAATTCGTTCTCTAAACCAATACAATCAGCTAGTGATTGTATTGTAACATATATGAAACATGTAATGGTTTTACTGTGTAGTGTTTCTAATGTCACCGTTGTAGTATGTAGTAGGTAGATGCCCACAACAATTAGGATGTGGTCTATAACCTCACAAACTCAAACCTCTGTACGCCTCTCTCTGTGTCTCTCTCAGGACCGGTTGGCATGGCAGCCGCCGCTGCCGTGGCAACGGGGAAGAAGCGGAAGCGGCCGCACGTCTTCGAGTCGAACCCGTCCATCCGCAAGAGGCAGCAGACACGCCTGCTCAGGTCAGCAGCATGTCCGCCTCCACCCGAAACACCACCCGTCCTTCACCCTGAACAACACCACGGCATCGCTTTACCTAGCACTTTGTGACCCCTAGTTAGTTAGTCGTTTACCAAAGTAGTTTCTCTTTGTGTATTCCGTCATGTGTTTTACATTGGGATGTTTTGTCAACCAAAGTGTATTTATAAAGGTTTTAGATTGTCTAGTGTCAATCTGGGTGACATGTTCTGTATGCCTTACAATTCTCATTGTTAGTCTCAAAAGTGTGTGTGTGTGTGTGTGTGTGTGTGCGGGCGTGCAGGAAGCTGAGGGCCACCCTGGATGAGTACACCACTAGAGTGGGCCAACAGGCCATTGTGTTGTGTGTCTCCCCCTCCAAGCCCAACCCCGTCTTCAAGGTGTTTGGCGCCGCCCCGCTGGAGAATGTGGTGAGTGCATGTCAAACTAGAGGGCCCTCTCAGCTAGAGCACATTCCCCCGCCACACTAAAAAGTCCCCTGAAACCGGATTCAGATCCGTATCTGCGCCAAAATCAAACCAACTGTTCCTTGGCCCATAAGTAATCTAACCACCAAGTGTTGTCCAATTCTGTACATAGCTTTTTGAGTTATCTTGCTAACAGACAGACAAACAAACAGGGGCGAAAACTTAACCTCCGCTCCATCTTCGATGGGGTGATTATTCTTATACCGTGTGCAATACCTTTTGAGATTCTACCACTCCCAAATAAATACTGGACCATTTCTCTTTCTCTCTCTGTCTCTCTCTCTAGTCTCTGTCTCTGTCTGTCTCTATGTCTCTGTCTCTGTCTCTCTCTCCCAGGTGAGAAAGTACAAGAGCATGATGCTGGAGGACCTGGAGAACGCTCTAGCGGAGCACGCCCCGGTCGGGGGGGACATGGCCTCAGAGCTGCCCCCCCTCACCATCGACGGCATCCCCGTGTCCGTGGACAAGATGACCCAGGTGACCCAACGCATGTTGTTATTGTGCAGTCACAATAGAGATAGACAATTGGATTATATGAGACCCATACTATTTAGTAATAGTATAGCATTCAATTATGTAAGACAGATAATATTTAATTAGGATATATTCATAATGGTAGATGAATATATCATTTGACTATGTAAGACAAATAAAATTTAATTATATGTTCATAATGGTAGATAAATATATAACTCAAATAATATTTAAGTGATGTATTCATATTTCTATATTTATATTACCGAAGTACATAATTGTTCAAGAAATCATTCGTTTTTATATATTCATAATATATACATTATATAATTGATTTGATTGATTGATTGAATATAAATCATTGATCATAGAGAAAATCGAGAAAAAAAGATAAATGATTGCAAAGACAGGGAGATGTTTATCTCTGTAACCAAAATAGTGTAATGCAGTGCCCACCAGAGGGCACTACTGAGCCGAAAACCTCATGAGAAACTTGGAAAGGAAGTAAGAGCTTAAGTGTGTCCACTGTGCTATTCCTACTAGAACGTCCAACCTACAGACTTGTCTTTTAGAACCAAGTCTCCAGACTTGGTATTAAACTGGGTGGACGATCTCGCACACAGGAAAGCAAGTACAACTAATGTATAATGGAATTTAAAAATTGAAACCGACAAAACTGAAAATGTGTCTATAGACACACAAGAGCTGTAGAAGTGATGTGCAAATATGAACGTCAACATTATTGACGGCAGGAAAAACATTGAGGTCATCGTCGGGACAGGATTAGTGAATCATTCAGAAGACATGGTACACACACACACACACACACACACACAGCGCCCCCCCCTCCTCCAGTGGGACGCTAGCTTGTTTACGCTCCTGATTAACTCGCTGGTTCTCCGTCAGCAGAGCTGGTATTAACACTCAACACAGGCCTCCCGGGACGCTGTCACTCGCTTGCCGCTCTGGGGGGGGGGAGGCGCCAGCTAGCCAATCACCAGGCTCGATAGAGGGGGTGTCGCCATGGGCGACGGGATGCGGTCTAGCTAGCACACGCATAGCGCCCTCACCTGGGAGGAGAGTACGGAGCCAACGGCACACACACACACACACACACACACACACACACACACACACACACACACACACACACACACACACACACACACACACACACACACACACACACACACACACACACACACACACACACACACACACACACACACCGCACTGTTTTGTGTGGGCCAGACAGCTCACCTGTCTCTGGCCCCGTTGGGCGGAGCTTGGTGGCCCGGGGTCGTAAGTAGCAGCAGCAGGTGATCCTGACTAGAGCCTGTGAGAACACACACACACACACACACTGCCTGTCTCTGGATGCTGATTGGATAAGATTAGGACTTGGGAAGATAAGAGGGCGGAGGGGCAGTGTGAGGGACAACATGCCACTTAACTCTCCAGCCACTGTAATTAGACCATCTGCCCCCCCCCCCCCCCCCCCCCCCCCCCCCCCACACACACACACACACACACACACACACACACACACACACACACACACACACACACACACACACACACACACACACACACACACACACACACACACACACACACACACACACACACACACACACACACACACACACACACACACACACACACACACACACACACACACACACACACACACGTTACCAAAGCACCCACAGGTGACCAGGCTCACTGTGTAGTCCTGTTCCAATTGGCTCATTACCCACATCATTCACAGAGCTGCAACCCTTGATGTGGCTAATTGTACACCCCACCCCCCTACACCCATCTGTCTTTGTACTCTATGGTTCAGCCTTTACAATATACTTTATATGTAAAAGAGAGAAAGGGGTAGACACATGGAGAGAGAGAGAGTAAACGGGCTAGATAAAAGGGGGCGGGGTTGTTTGTTTGGTATTTATTGACTTATTTAGCCGGTGATTGTGTGCGTGTGTGTGTGTTAAGGGAGGCGGGGGGGGGGTTAATCCAGGGACCCTTTCCAAAATTCTTGAGACCTCCTTGTAAAATAAAGAACAAGATATGAATAAACAAGCCCAGCAATCAGACCTCACTTGTCTCTCCAACTGGGCCTGGTGTTAAGTCCACTGAAGGGCCCACCACCTGGTGTACCAACCACAGCATCACTTAAAGGCCTAAGCAATCATATTCTGACATAACCTCTTGTTTGAAAGCTACAGCGCTTGTTTATTAGCTTTTGCTTTTGACCTTTTTGATCATATAAGCTTCAAACCGAGGCTTCGGCTTCACTATGTGTCGTATACCCTGTTTGATAGTGGCAACACTCCTAATAGTTCAGTAGGCACACTGCCCGTGGGTAGAAACTGTCCTCGAACCTGCTAGTCCTTGTTCGGATGCTGCGATACCGGCGGCCGGACCGCAGGGGGGGGGAAAAGAGGATGAAAGGGGTGGTTGTGGTCCTTAAGGATGGCCTTGTTCCGGCACCTGGTCCTAAAGATCTCCTCGACGCATCAAAGTGTACTCCCGATGATCGTCTCCGCCGTCCTCACGACCCTCTGGATGTCTTTCTTGTCCTGTGCAGTGGTGTTGCCGTACCACACGGTGGCGCAACACGTCAGGACGCTCTCTACCGGCCACGGTACAACTTCACAAGCCCGACAATGGCTTTTGCCGCCTCTCCTGAGGCGCTGGTGTGCCTTCTTCAGCATGACCTCCGTGTTCTGACCTGTCCACGCCAGGGCGTCTGACCATTTGTAATCCCAGACAACGGAAGCAACGGACGATTTCCACCAGTGACCCATCCAGCAGATGGGGTAGGCCTAGTGGGTGTGTCAGTGGCTCTTGGAGTCCACCATGAGCTCCGTAGTCTTTCTGGTATTCGGTGCGAGGCTGTTGTCCTTGCACCGTTGCGTCAGCGGGACTATCTCATGTTGTAATGTAGCCTGCTCTAGACTTGAACACCGTAAGTGTTCAAAGTGCGCTCCGATCCCCGTCTGGTTCTGGATGCTCCTATGGGACTCGGTGATCCGTCACGGCGTCACCACACCGCTGGAGCCAGAGAGCGATCGATGTTTACTTTCTGTTAATTGACATGAGCGACTCGGGCCTATTTTTAGAAAGCCTGGGACTCCTGTCCGGCTCGGCTGCAGGAGCAGGAGCAGCCGCTATGGGGTCCGTGACGCCCTGCTCAAGGGCAGCTTGAGAAGTGTGTGGGAGAGGGTGGGTGTGCCAAGCTGCACTCGGCAGTTACAAGGATGGGGAAAAGGGCGGTTTCTACGTTAACAAGAGATGTAAGCGTCAGATTGTTATGTCCTCATTTCGTCAAATAATCATACAGCACAGGAGACTGCAAACCACTTTCAAAGGAGAAGCTTCTAAAATGAAACCGTTATCTATTTATTCCCACCAAATGGGACTGTATGGCCCTTAATCGCGACCGTCTCGGTTCTGAACACGAGCGGGGCTCAAGACAAGATGTCATTCCAGTAGACAAAGAACTGATTTTTTCATACCGCATCATTTCCCTCTTCCTCTCCCCAGGCCCAGCTGCGGGCCTTCATCCCCGAGATGCTCAAGTACTCGACGGGCCGGGGCAAGCCCGGCTGGGGCAAGGAGAGCTGTAAGCCCTTGTGGTGGCCCGAGGACATCCCCTGGGCCAACGTCCGCAGCGATGTGCGCACCGAGGAGCAGAAGCAGAGGGTGAGGACCGGAAGGTCGCTGGTTCGAGCCCCCCGGCTCCTCCTAACCAACGGTGGCGGTGTCCTTTACGCCGTAACCGCTTCGACGAGATGGCTGATGCGACCGTCTGTGTATGAATGGGCGAATGCAAGGCAATCATTATCAAGCACTCTGCAACACACCGCCTTCTTTATGTCGACTTGATCGTCAGGGAATGAATGGATTTAGCTAGGGCATAAATGAGAAGAATGAGATTGCAGGCCTCATGTGAATGACCTTGTTTCTGAACCTTCTTCTCCAGGTGTCGTGGACGCAGGCGCTGCGCACCATCGTGAAGAACTGCTACAACCAGCACGACCGCGAGGACCTGCTGTACGCCTTCGAGGACCACCAGGTGGCGCCCCCCGCCCCTCAGCGCCACCACATGACCACCACCCAGAGCCACATCGCGCACATCGTCCCGTCGCAGACCGTCGTCCAGACGGTCAACAACCCCGACGGCACCGTCTCGCTCATCCAGGTAGCGTTCGCGGCACACGGTGTTCTGATGTTCTCCCGTGCGTGGGCGCCTTACGTTTCTAAAGTGTCCAATATGTAACGAACGTATTTTGGGCTCTCCCTCTACCGCCCCCTGCAGGTGGGAACGGGCCACACGGTCGCCACGCTGGCCGACGCCTCGGAGCTCCCCGGGGTCACGGTGGCGCAGGTCAACTACTCCACCGTCACCGATGAGGTAGAACGCACGCGCTCAGAGACTTCCAACTGTTTCTTTGATGTTCAAGAGGTGAAAAGGTCTTTGCGCACTAAGTCCGTTTTTTTTTTCGGATCTGTGCATTTCAAACCAAGTCGGAATGCGAATTGTAGTTGTTGTTGTTTTACGTCAGCAGGGTCACATGCTGATCTATAGGCCTCTCCTATTGGTCTTCTGCTTTTTTTTGTTTCAAATCCGTTATATTTCGAAATGGTTCCAATTTCTTAGATATTTTTGGGATTTTCTAATTCAGAAGATGGTTATATCGTTTTGATGATATTTGGTGATATAGTTTTTTGATGGCGTGCATTTAGTCCATCCCTGAAATTCTGATTCGGTGTGCAAAGACGTTGTGTGTTTGTCTTTGAGATGGTATTTGTATTTAGTTCGGTCGTCTGTGGTGTGAAGTCCGGGGATGAGAGGGTAGACGGCATGCATGCCCAGGGTTTACTTTGGCGTTGTGTTAACCCGAGTTGGGCGATGAAATTAATGGAGATTATGTTACAAAATTTAGAATTATTCAGATTTATCTGGATTATCACGTAAATTGTGGACATAGTCAAATTGTAATAGTCAGTTTTGATAGTGGAAATATAAACATGGATATATAGACATATAAACAAATATATATATATACGGTATATAGATAGACATATAAACATAGATAAACAGACATATAAATGTAGAGATATATAGACGTTTTAAAATAAATGGTGATGTATGTGTTCCGCTGCCTGAGTTTTGCACATTCACACCCGGTTAGCTTGTGTTTGCTCCCCACCAGATGATGTGTCGCGCAGGACAGACCGAGATGTCGCCACACATTATCGTAAGCACAACCCCACCCCGCCTCCTCCCTCCCTCCCTCCCTCCCTCCCTCCTCCCTCTCTCCCCACATCCCTCTCTCCCTCAACCAACGTGACCTTCATTTAAACGGTGAAACAATACAATCCACCAGGAATATCAGTGTCACAAGACAACGATCACTAAGTCAGGTTTTTATTGTTACACTCACTCTTGGTGCCTCTCTCTCTGTCCCTCGCGCTCTCTCTCCCCCTCTCTGTCCCTCACACTCTCTCCCACACCCTCCCCTCTCTCTCTCTCGCTCTCTCCCTCCCCCCCCCCCCCCCCTCCCCCCCCCCACCACCATGGTTGAGCAGAACTGGGCCACACTGCAAGGGGGAGAAATGACCATCCAGACCACCCAGGCCTCGGAGGCCACGCAGGCGGTGGCTTCGCTGGCCGAGGCGGCCGTCGCAGCCTCCCAGGACATGCAGACGGGGACAACCGTCACCACGCTCAACAGGTAATGGTCACCAGGGGGGGGGACATCGTACAGGAAATGTAAAAACAAATCAAAAGCAAAGGTGTCATAAGGCATTTAAAGGTACCCTACTCATCCGGTCCCGGTACTCATCCGGTACCCCGGTACTCCTCCGGTACCCCGGTTCTCATCCGGTACCCCGGTACTCATCCGGTACCCCGGTACTCATCCGGTACCCCGGTACTCATCCGGTACCCCGGTACTCATCCGGTACCCCGGTACTCATCCGGTACCCCGGTACTCATCCGGTACCCCGGTACTCATCCGGTACCCCGGTACTCATCCGGTACCCTGTATTCATCCGGTACCCTGGTACTCATCCGGTACCCCGGTTCTCATCCGGTATCCCGGCACTCATCCGGTACCCTGTACTCATCCGGTACCCTGGTACTCATCCGGTATCCCGGTACTCATCCGGTACCCCGGTACTCCTCCGGTACCCCGGTACTCATCCGGGACCCCGGTTCTCATCCGGTACCCCGGTACTCATCCGGTACCCCGGTACTCGCCCTCATACTTGTTGGGCGTGTTATTCTGCAGACCCCGAGATCCAGAGCACACGCTTTAGACACACTGACGTCTTTTGGGTCCGGGGATCCCCGGAGAGCTGGCTAGCGTCGTACCCGGTCCTGCTTCAGCACATATTTAATTAGCCGTTAGCGTGGCACAGAAGCTAGTCCTCAAACAGGGGTTAGCTCATGTGCGTTAGTAGTTTTAGTTTGTTGTTTGCGTTTCCTTTTTGTTAAACGGGGAAACGCACGCGGATCGCAGACGAGTAACGATTGCGTGGCTGTTTCCTGTCGGCCGGCAATTAATACGGAGTTGTTAATTTGCTGTGGCTGAGGCTAGCGAAATGTTCCACTTAATGGCGTGCGTGTGCCTGCCTCTTCCCCCGGTCTCCTCCCCCGGGTCCTGGTAGTGAGTCTACAGGCTGCCTCCCACCGGGCCTCGTTACCTGAACTCACCTGAGGCCCCCGCCCCCATCCCCCTCGTTACCTGTACTCGCCTCCCCCCAATCAACCACCTGAGGGCTGTTTACCTGAGGAGCACAGAGCTCCTCCACGGCAGACTGTGGAACATTCTGTAATCGCTTTCACCAACTCCTCAGAGGGCGGGGGCATCCTTCAGATGCTACAATTCCTCTCTCGCTCTCTCAAGATTCAAGGTCTTTCATTGTGACATGTGCTGTGGGGTCAGTTCAGGTCACACACGGGTGTCTTAGGCAAGAGATTAGAGGTTGTAGTCTGGCTCTCAAATAACCCATCTCTCTCTCTCTTCACCGGGTGATTAATAGGCTTTGCTGAGCCTGAACCTGAGCACTGTGTCTATCGGGGGTCAGGGAGAGAGAGAGAGAGAGAGAGAGAGAGAGAGGAGAGAGAGACTCCCATCTCTAGTTAGGAGTGTGTGTGTGTTTGTTTTTTTGTTAGTTTTTGTGCCCAAACACACATGCTGTTATAAATAAAAACAAATAATGAAAACTTACCCAAAGGGACTCAAACTTAGCATCGTGCGTTGCAGTGAGGCTGTGGCGCATGCGGTAGCCACTCTAGCGGAGGCGACCCTGCAGGGCGGAGGTCAGATCGTCCTCGCTGGGGAGACGGCCGCCGCAGTGGGAGCTCTGGCTGGCGTGCAGGACGGTACAGGTATCACTTTTTCTGTTACACACGGGTACCACTTCCTGTTACACACAGGAACCACTTCCTGTTACACACGCACACACACACACATATCACTTCCGGGAACACATGCACACACACACACACACACGTACCACTTCCTGGTTCACACGCACACATGGTTACAACTTCCTGTGACACACACGTGTGTAATTAAAAAGAAGAATAAAAACAATCCAGTGATACTGTGGAATACCTTGGATGTGTGTTCATGTTGCTCACCTGTTGTGTTGTTCCGCTTACACATTGGTGTGTGTGTGTGTGTGTGTGTGTGTACTTCCTAGCCTAGCTTTGCCTATTTAGCAGCAGTTTAGCGTAGCCCCCGGAGCTAATCCGACAGATGGTTGTGTAAGGCGGTGTCTTCCCGCTAGCGTTAGCCTTCCTTCCCCCTAATGATACGGTTTGATACATGAGCCTACTTACGGCTCCGCTAGATGTATTCAGACTGGGCATCTGCCCCGGGGGAGGGGCTAAAGCCCGGAGCTCGCTAAGTAGCTAGCACCAGCGGTCATATTCGGCATGTTTGTTTTTGGGCCATTTCTGTACCGTTTAGCGTTCCGCTAGCGTTAGCATAGGCTCCTTTTGACTTGTAGTCAAGGGAATTTGGTCCTTTTGGCGATGGACGTTTCAAAGTGTTATAAATATTAAATATCAGTGAGCGGAAACGTTGAGGCTCAGTGCTGCGAGCTAATACTAAAGGGCACACGCTGAACACGGCTAGTGCTAGCATCGCGGGCTAGCCTGCCTCGGTGAGGTGGATTATGGGTATGGACTGAAAGCCTGGGATCTAAGGACTTATGTTGTCAATCTGTCTCTGTGTCTTGTATCCAATACGTCTCCTGTCACCTCCACTCCACCCTGTGGTGTGGAACACACACACACACGCAGGAACTCACACACACCCACAGGAACACACACACATATATACACACCGTGTATTAGCCCAGGGCTATGGTCGTGTCTCCCGGGAGCTTTCCTAAAGAGCTTTGGTCCACTCCATTATAGTCCATGGACTAATCACTAGACCAGCTGTCAGCACTAGGACACACTCACTCACGCACATGCATACACACACACACACATGCGCAAACTCACGCACATGCATATACACACACACACATGTAATGCAGCATTACTGATAAACATGAGTGCATGAACCCTGTTATGATATCATAATGTATAGATTAGATTTGGACGCGTATGCTGCTGCTCTTCTGCTTGACAGAACCGGTTGTCACAGTTCGCCCCCAGTCACAAATTAATATTATCACTTCTAGTATCGGTTTGGTATGTTATCGTCGACATTAATTACAATGAGAAGATGTGCTCTTAAAACCATCCAGATGTGAGGTTTGGAAAGCTGGCTTTAGTCCGATAACGTAATGTTTTAATGTTTGATATTTTAATGTTCTTTAATGTAATGACCCTCAAATAGTTTGGATTGGTGCTTGGATGGTGTGAGCATATTGTGACAATAGGGCTGATAATATAATATAATAATTCAATATTATTATTTATCGTGTGACATTGTGAAATTGTAATGCACCATTCTGTTTACTGACGATAACAAGTTAGTTATGTGGGAAAATAATATTACTTTAAAATGTCATAGTTTTGTTAGACGTCTTATATTAATATATTATCCTTAATATGTATTAGCTGAACTAATGTTAAATGAAAAGGCTGATATTCTTATATAGTTCTTATATATGCCTGTTTTTATATACACTTTTTAATTGTCAATTCAATCCAGTTTGTATAGAGGGGGTTAGTGGGCAAGCAGTTATAATTATGATAATAATAATAATACATTTTATTTATGTGGCCCCTTTCTAAACACTTGAAGACCCTTGATATAATGTATGCATTGTGAGTATTGAGTAAATACATATTGGCTCCATATTGGTTCTCTACATGAAGCTCTTCTGGTTACATGAAGCAGGCAGCGCCGTCAGAGGCAGCCTGGGCCCCCGCTTGACCTCTGCTAATCACCAGACCTTCAGAAGGGCCCCTGATTAGCCTGTGTGGAGACACACACACACACACGGAAACTCACACACACACAAACACAAACATGGACATAGATACATACACACAAACACAGATGCACACACACACTTTAACCTCACCTACGTAGAGACACAGACACACAAGGACATGCGCGCGCACACACACACATGCGCGCACACGCACACACACACACACCCTCAACATGACAGTAATGATGTTGGAGTGGGTCAGGCTTGAGCCCCAAACCACCCTAAGCCCTACTCCATAATCAGCACCACCCTAATCACCCCACCCACCCACACAACCCCATCACCCCCACCCACACAACCCCATCACCATTACCCGCACAACCCCATCACCATCTCCCCCACCCACACAACCCCATCACCATCTCCCCCACCCACACAACCCCATCACCATCTCCCCCACCCACACAACCCCATCACCATCACCCCCACCCACACAACCCCATCACCATCACCCGCACAACCCCATCACCATCTCCCCCACCCACACAACCCCATCACCATCTCCCCCACCCACACAACCCCATCACCCCCACCCACACAACCCCATCACCCCCACAACCCCATCACCATCACAACCCCATCACCCCCACCCACACAACCCCATCACCCCCACCCACACAACCCCATCTCCCCCACCCACACAACCCCACCACCCACACCCACACAACCCCATCTCCCCCACCCACACAACCCCATCACCATCTCCCCCACCCACACAACCCCATCACCCCCACCCACACAACCCCATCACCCCCACCCGCACAACCCCATCACCATCACAACCCCATCACCATCACCCGCACAACCCCATCACCCCCACCCACACAACCCCATCACCCGCACAACCCCATCACCATCACAACCCCATCACCCCCACCCACACAACCCCATCACCCCCACCCACACAACCCCATCTCCCCCACCCACACAACCCCACCACCCCCACCCACACAACCCCATCTCCCCCACCCACACAACCCCATCACCATCTCTCCCACCCACACAACCCCATCACCCCCACCCACACAACCCCATCACCCGCACAACCCCATCACCATCACAACCCCATCACCATCACCCGCACAACCCCATCACCCCCACCCACACAACCCCATCACCCGCACAACCCCATCACCATCACAACCCCATCACCATCACCCGCACAACCCCATCACACAACCCCACCACCCCCACCTACCCACACAACCCCACCTACCCACACAACCCCACCACCCCCAACCGCTCAACCCCACCACCCCCAACCACCCAACTTGAATGAACCCTGTCTAGAAACGACAAACCCCTGACGAAGAAACATGACGTGTGTGTGTGGGTGTGGGGTGGGTGGGTGGGTGGGTGTGGTATCTCATGGGCAGTGTGTGTGTAGTATCTCATGGGCAGTGTGTGTGTGTGTAGTATCTCATGGGCAGTGCGATTAGATCCACTTCCTGGTTCACAGGAACGTGACCTTCCTGTCACGGCGATGACACTGACAGCTTGCTTGGGGGGAGGGTAGGGTGGGGGGGGGTTGACTACAGCATTAATCCCCGGGGGGGGGGGGGTGTGTGTGTGTGTTCATACGCTCATCCCCACAGCTGGCCAGCCGGGTCCTTTCGGTTGGCTTGGAAACCCAATGTCTACAATGCGAATAGTGATAATAACGATATAATGATAATTATTTGTGTAGCACCTTTTTGTATGTACACAATATACAAATATTACCGGAGACTAAAGAATGGGCGGCGATATCTCAGGAGGTGGAGCCCGGGTCGCCCGGCAACCGGAAGGTCGTCGGTTCGATTCTCCCCTGGCTTCTCCTCCTGCTCCTAGCCCAAGTGCGGAGGTGTCCCTGAGCAAGACACCCTGACCCTAACTGGTTCGGTCCCTCGGCTCCTTCCTAGCCCTTTACTGCTCCTGACCAGCTGGCTGTCTCCTTGCATGGCTGGACACTGCTGTCGGTGTATAAATGTGTGTGTGTGTATAGATGTGGGTGAATGTGAGGCACTCGATGTAAAGCACTATGACATATCCATAGTCTATACACCATTTATAATGTTTTCTAAATACTTGAATTGTTGTTCCCTTCCTCCTCCTCTCTTCTTCCTCATCTACCTCCTTCTCTCCTCCTCCTGGTCCAGGTATGGTCCAGATCCCGGTCAGTATGTACCAGACGGTGGTCACCAGCCTGGCGCAGGGCAGCCGCCCCGTGCAGGTCGCCATGGCGCCGGTGGCGACCCGCATCGAGAACACCCTGACGCTCGACGGCCAGGCGGTGGAGGTCGTGACCCTGGAACAATGACATTGAGGCGGTGGAGGTCGTGACCCCCGGCGGGACCGGTGACATCCCGGTCCCCCGGCGACGCCCGGTGGGCGGGAAAGAACCGACGGACTGATCGAGAGGAGGTGGAGAATCCACCGGCCTCTCCGTTTGTCCTTGGTGTCCCGCGCCGCTGTGCTGTCCCCCTCCCCCGCCCCCTCCCCCCTGCTGTGTACAGTGTAAAATATATTTTTAAGCGTCCGTTTGCCCGGAGAAGCGTCGGCCTGTGGACCTGGCGAGGCATCGTGTTTACTGTGTAAAGATATTTGCGTTCTGTCCATGATGATGATGAAGATGATGAAGATGCGTTGTCTTTTGTTGGATTTCTGTAGTTTTATGTTTTTCCTTTGTGACGTTAACAACCGTGTTTGTTTGTTTTTTGCAAGGAAATCTGAAATGTTTTTAGAGTATTTAGTATTTATTTCTTTACCATTTGGATTAGGGTGTTTTTTTTTGTTGGGTTTGTTTTTTTCCCGTATAAATAGACGACAAGATGAACCAAAAAGAAGCGCGGGAGGGAAGCCAAAGGGCGGCGACGCCCCCAACCCGAAGTCCACTGTCCGACCGCCTTCTACGTCCCCTGTCCCCCCACCACCACCACCGGTAGAACGCTCCGCCACTCCTTGTGTCCCCGCGTTCAGTCCCCCTCTAGTGTGGTCGTACGGTTCCCCCCCCCCGCCACGGTTCCCCCTTGGTACAGCCTCTGTACTCACTCCAACCCATGTACAAAAACATGAAACATTACATTGACACCGTGTACTCTGTCTGTCTGTGTGTGTGTGTGTGTGTCTGGTGGTTATTAACTGTGCCGTTTAGATTCTCTTTAGTCCAGACACATGCCAAGATGACTCAGGATATCGGTCTGTGTTTTTATAGAGAGCGGACCGCTGGAAAGCGGCCATTTTGTCTACAAACTCCCAATTGTGTTACACCGCATGGAATACTAATAATAATAATAATAATAATAATAATGATGATCGACGACACCTGGAAATCACTTTTCTTTTTCTTTTTTCAAGTCCTGCCACGCCAGACTCGTCCGTGGTCTTAATAATACTTAATAACTTACTTTGGTTTATTTTCCTTCTCATCAGTTTTAACTCGAATAATACGTATGTGATTAATGTGTGACCCATTTCCATCCCGGCGTGCGAGTGTGTCGCCCGCTGTGGTCACCGCGGGCGGGAAGCCAAACCAATCTCTGTATTGAAGGACAAGGAAATCCCAATAAACTGGTTGCTGTTCACAGAGGAAGTCTCTTGTTAAAAACGATCTCACAGTATCAACCGCCACCGGGTCAATAGGGTCAGTCACGGATGCTCTGATTGGCTACTGTGTGTGTGTGTACTACTGTTTTACGTAGTGTTTAGAATGCAACGGGGGAATCTGATTGGACGGTGGGCTGAACTGTACTACTGTTGTATTATAGCCCCGTCGTCAGAAGGTCCTATATGGGCCGGGTTGGGTTCTGATGTCGTTAAACAACCAGAATAAGACCATCAAACTCACCGCCCGCTACGCCTGACCCCCTCCTCCCCTCCCCCCTCCTGTGCGTGACAGAGACCTGATGATTACATCATAATCTGAGTGGGCCAGCCCCCCCCCCCCCCCTCACGCTGCTTTAAAGCCCGGGATTTGCCAACAAGGCCCTTCTGTTGCCGAGGTGGGGGGAGAGGGATGGGGGAGAGAGAGAGGGACAAACCAGGCCTTAATCTGTCGGCCACCACCACCACCGTCTAGGTCCACCACCTGGTCCCTCCAGATTAAAGAAGCGCCAACCAACTACAACCAAACAAAACTGAAACGTTTGGGCCACATGCTTCCTGTACTCCATTGGCACTTTGGTCTGGGGGTGTCTTTCCCATATCAGGGGGCAGGGGGCGTCATTTCACATGGATACCTTTAGTTTGTGTTTGAAGGTGTGTGTCTGTCTGCCCGCCCGTCCGTGGGGCTGCTACCTGAAGGCGTGTGGTAAACTTGAGGTCACTCCTGGAGCGTGGTGTGTCCGGGTTGAGACGAGGACATCATCTGCGTTCCGTTTGCCAGAAGCTCTACCCTGACCCTTCCTATTAGCCCTGGTGTCTTGTTGGCTCTATTGCTTGCTACACTGCTTTGTTTATTAGCCTTTGTTGGATGTACTCATTGTACTTTTACCTGAGCAGTGGTTCTGCTCTTGTTAGGTTGGAAAGGCTCGTGTGACTTCTGGTGACTAGGAGTTCTCTTGTCTACCGGTGTTGAATGACCTTATTGTTTAGTCGCTTCGGACAAAAGTGTCTGCTTAACGAGTGTAATGTCATGTTGTGCAAGCTGGTGTCCTTCAGTGTGTCTTCTTCACACATCCGTAAATAAACAACCCGCTCCTGTGTGTGTGTCTGTGGACAGACACACACACAGAAAGCATGTCTTATTATTATTATTATTATACGTAAGCGCTGGCACCAACAGCTTCAGTCTGCACTCACCTAAATCACTCTCCTCTTCTTCCAATCGATGGCCCTTTGATTTGTTTGTGGGGGGAGATTGAATGGATGGCTTTAATCAGCACCACCTCCCCCCACGCCTCCACCTGGACCAGACGCTCTGTAGGAGGGACAGAGGGTCTGGTGGAGGTGGAGGCGTGGGGGGAGGTGGTGCTGATGGTGCGGTGATGGCATGGAGGTGATGATGGTGGTAGTGGATGGGGTTTGGTGGTGGTGGTGGTGATGGTGCTAGGCAGTGGACAGGTTGGTTGGTGGTGGGGCAGGTGGATCACTGGGAAGCTGTGAAGGACAGGGTTGCGACCAATTATTGATTATTGAGAATGGGGTGAGGGAGAGGCTGGGTGGAGGTGGGGGAGAGGCTGGGTGGGATGAGAGGGAGAGGCTGGGTGGAGGAGAGGGAGACACTGGGTGGAGGTGGGGAAGAGGCTGTGTGGGATGAGGGAGAGGCTGGGGGGAGGTTGGGTCGTGAAGGCTTTAATCTCCACTAATTGTTTCTTAATACTCACATCCCGGGTGTCAGGCCGGGAGCCAGAAACCTCTTTCCGGGGGGGGGGGTCTGGCAGCACTGCCAAAAGCTTCCGGTAGATACAATACACACACTTTATATATTTTCATATATATATATATATTATATATATTTAAAAAAAAATCTTTTATTTATATATATATATATACATTTTATATATATATATATATATATATGCTTTATCTCATGGCGATGCTCAGGGGCGGACTGGGGCAAAAAAGCGGCCTGGGAATTTGTACCCCTTTGTGGCCCTCTCTCCAGGGGGCGGGGGAGGCAGCGGCCGCCTGAAAAAACACCAATTAGCCTCCAACTAGATGATGACAGTGTCTATGTGGACATACAAGCCCAGTGGCTCTATGCATCTGTGATGTTAACAGATGTTAACAGATCATTGATGCAACACAATTTGGACCCACCAATTTGCCAGGCTAGACACTTCATACTGCCTGTACCTTTTATGACTTACAACTATTCAGCCAACCATCCCGTCAAATATGGAATCGTCCCATATTTGACATTCAATTTTGCGTCCTGTTTTGAATCAATGCGGGACGCGATTATTTCTTCTGTATTTTCACCCCACCAAGACATTTACATTTACATTTACATTTAGGGCATTTGGCAGACGCTTTTATCCAAAGCGACTTACAAGGAGTACATTAGTTGAAGCAGACAATAGCATAACACTGAGGTACGCAAACATAACAATAGAGCAGTTCACAAGCATTCATATTAACAAGATGAATAACACAATTTGGTACTGCCAGGTCACCTGCTTAAGTAGCTGTGATAAGTGTATCACGTGTATTTCCTCGGGATTAAAGTTTCTGAACATTAAGGATATACACTTGCTAGAGGCTAGAATATACAACATGCAAAGAGCTATTAATGTCAGGAATTAAGCAAGTTAGGGGTTCACAAAGGAGAAGGAGGGTTCATGGAGAGTCCAGGTGGACTCTGAACAGGTGGGTCTTGAGTCTCTTGCGGAAGCTGGCGAGGGACTCTGCCGTCCTGACATGAGACGGGAGTTCATTCCACCACTGAGGAGCCAGAGCCGTACAGACCCATCAAGACCTATTTGGCCATCTGGCTGCATGCATGCATGAGTTTGACTCCTTCCGCCATGCCTGCCTCGGATGAACTCAATGCAATGGAAGTCGACCAGCTTCTTGCAAAACCAGGTGTTCAGTAAGAATACATCCCTCCATGCATGCGTCCGGCTGAGCAAACGCCTGATGTTTTCCAATGGGCCAGGGAGGAACGCCCGGTGAGAGCTGCTGAGATGGAGCAGAGTGCACACATCTTAGCCACTGCCCAAGGCAGTGATCTTGTGAACCTCCCCGAGTTGCTGGAACATTGTTGTTGAGAAAATGTGTGTCCTTATTCAACTTTACCACACATACAGGAAGATACAGAAGAGCAAGTTCATCCATCTGCTCCCT
Organism: Muraenolepis orangiensis; assembly: GCA_027704905.1. NCBI lineage: Eukaryota > Metazoa > Chordata > Actinopteri > Gadiformes > Muraenolepididae > Muraenolepis > Muraenolepis orangiensis. The sequence goes on along the minus strand of CM051022.1, from coordinate 4,229,457 downwards.
CTCTCCAATGTGCAGATCTGCAAGAACCCTATGAAGCTGTCTTCGACATGGAGGCGTGATCTGGAGGACAGCAACTCCATCGGCAGAAGATTAGCAGACGCAAGATGGCACCCCATACAAGTGGTCGGACTACGTCCAGAAGTCATCCATCATCCTTGTCCCGCTTGTACCTGCAGGTACAAGATAAGGCACATGTGTCCCCAACTCTTACATTAAGTTCCTCTCTGCCAGAGCACTCAAAACACTGTTGTGTAGTGTTAGCAACAAGGTGTGACGTATAGGTAGCTACCTTACCGACTTTGCACAGAATGTAGATGCAGAGATAGTCTCCTCTGTTGGCTCTTACTGCACCAACTAGTGGACGACAGCAACGGATGCAGAGCTACAGCTTTGACCACTCTGATGCTGATACCATCCTCTCCTCGGCTTGTGCAGTTCTGTGCGAGTCAGGCTACAGTGGCCCTGTTGTTGTCATGGATACAGCTGGTACCGATGTCGATGAGGAGGAGGAGGAGGAGATGATGATGAGGTACAGAGGAGGAGGAGGAGGAGGAGGAGGGAGATGATGATGATGATGTAGAGAGGAGGAGGAGGAGGAGGGAGATGATGAGGTACAGAGGAGGAGGAGGAGGGAGATGATGAGGTACAGAGGAGGAGGAGGAGGAGGAGGAGATGATGAGGTACAGAGGAGGAGGAGGAGGAGGAGGGAGATGATGATGAGGTACAGAGGAGGAGGAGGAGGAGGAGGGAGATGATGATGAGGTACAGAGGAGGAGGAGGAGGAGGGAGATGATGATGAGGTACAGAGGAGGAGGAGGAGGAGGGAGATGATGATGATGAGGTACCGAGGAGGAGGAGGGAGATGATGATGATAAGGTACCGATGAGGAGGGAGATGATGATGATAGGTACCGATGAGGAGGAGGAGGAGGAGGGAGATGATGATGATGATGTACAGAGGAGGAGGAGGAGGAGGAGGGAGATGATGATGATGAGGTACCGAGGAGGAGGAGGAGGAGGGAGATGATGATGTACAGAGGAGGAGGAGGAGGAGGGAGATGATGAGGTACAGAGGAGGAGGAGGAGGAGGAGGATGAGGAGGAGGAGGAGGAGGAGGAGGAGGAGGGAGATGATGATGAGGTACAGAGGAGGAGGAGGAGGAGGGAGATGATGATGATGAGGTACCGAGGAGGAGGAGGGAGATGATGATGATAAGGTACCGATGAGGAGGAGGAGGAGGAGGGAGATGATGATGATAAGGTACCGATGAGGAGGAGGAGGAGGGAGATGATGATGATGATGTACAGAGGAGGAGGAGGGGAGATTCATCTGAATCTGGGGTTTCAGAATGCTCTGATTGGGACTGATCATATGAAATGTCTTAAGTTACAGCTATTCAAGTTACAGCTATTAAAAACAGCTTGTACCCTGTGAGCCGCCCAGATCCAGGCCGCATTATGGCCTTTATCTTCAAGGCCTTGATGTGTTTAGATCAGATTAGATTAGATTAGATTCTAATGTATTGTCATTGTACAGCAGCACAAGTACAGTACAGAGAAAGTGATTTGGCATCTAACCAGAGTGCAAATGTTGCATTAAAGTGCATAGTAATATATAATGAACCGTTTAAATGTACAGGTTAAAAGACTAGGTATAAATGTGATATGAGCATAGTAATAGGTATATGTATACACAGGTAAGTGAGTATTTAACAGGTAGTGATCAGGGGTATGCAGTTAGTGAAAGCAGGATAAAATATATATATAAATGTAAAAGTATATACAAGTGAGCATATAAATGTATGGCATATTATAAATGTATATACATGAGTAGGAGCAGTTCTATCCACAGATTTAAATATAAAGTATATAAAAATATGTAAAGTAAACAGGTATCTTAGTAATACACATGTCAACTATAGAGAGGGAGGTCGTTAGTTAGATCGTTTTACAGTTTGTTTGTTTTTCTTTTCTTTCGTTAGTGAGACATCGGTGGTGATTCTTCTAGGTGTTGAGCGGGGGGGGGGGCAGCAGAGGGGGGGGGGGGGGGGCAGCAGAAGGGGGGGGGGGTGCAGCAGCAGAGGGAGGGGGGGGGGGGGGCAGCAGTTGTACACCATTTGAAAGGTAATGCCATGATCTACCAGCATAAATGATGACAATTATAG
>CM051022.1:4219794-4222294 GCA_027704905.1 Muraenolepis orangiensis | reverse complement strand
AGCGGGGAGGCTTCACAGCAGACTTTGTGTCTGTCGCCAGACCGACCGGGGGGGGGGGGGGGGGGGGGGCCATCCACGCGTCCATTGAATTTTCCCCCCTTTTTTTTTTGATGGTTGCAAAATCAATCGCACCGCGGGGCTCGCGTTACACCGGCCCGAAGGACGACCAGATATAGCCCACCACGGACACAGCACTGCAGCAAAGGGAGAGGAGGAGCCTGACCCCACATCCCCCATCCCCCATCCCTCCCAACACACACACACACACACACACACACACACACACACACACACACCCGCACACCCGCATCCGGCCTCCATCTTGTCAGGCCCCCGCCCCGGGAGCCGTGGTCCGAGTGCCGGCGGTCGGTCGGTCGGTGCGAGTCCGTCTCGTCCCATATTGACACCAGACATAATTGCTCAAAGTATATAGAAGCAAAAATGTGCTAGTGCCAAAACGGGCCAAGAAGAAGAAGAAGATGATGAAGAAGAGGGCGTGGTCCAGGAGGGGGGGGGGGGGGGGGGGGGTGGTCCAAAACACACACACACACACACACACACATGTTTCAATGGAGCAAGAAAGACCAGCAGGAGCTTTGTCCTTACCCAGACCGTGTTGTACGGGGGCGGGGGCTTACTGCACCTGACACCGGAAGCCCCGCCCACACGCCGGGACGATGCGGTGGGGGGGGGGCCAGACACGGGGCGCGGGACACGTGGTTCTTTCTCTGCTCTGTTTATGGCCCTATGGTAATTCACTGATAGTGAGCTTTCACAGTGAATTCTACCAGTGCCATACACAGAACAGGAGTCATCGTTTTACGCCCGTCCCTCTGCCAACTCTCGGCCCGTCGGCGGACCCCCTCCAACAAACCCTGCGCACCCCACCAAAAGACATGGAATAAATACAAATACACCTGGAAGAGGAAGGAAACAGCATCGTTACCAGAGAGAGAGGGAGGGAGAGAGGAGAGGGAGAGAGAGAGAGAGAGAGAGAGAGAGAGAGAGAGAGAGAGAGAGAGAGAGAGAGAGAGAGAGAGAGAGAGAGAGAGAGAGAGAGAGAGAGAGAGGAGAGAGAGAGAGAGAGAGAGAGAGAGAGAGAGAGAGAGAGAGAGAGAGAGAGAGAGAGAGAGAGAGAGAGAGAGAGGTGTTGAGTTGAGGTTGTTCCTGTTCCTGCAAAGGCCTGCAAAGTTCACCTGTGTGAGTGACACAGCGTGTTGAAGGGACTGCATTGCGGTAAGCGGTGAAACGCTATCACTGCTACCGCTAACCAACCGCTAGCCCTCCTGTATGCGGTGGCTCACTTCCTCCTTAACCTTCCTGCTTTGGCTCTCGTGGATGGAAAGATTGGTTAACATTTTAACATTTCACATACAGTACACGTGCATGGCAATACAAAAACAACCATCAATGTGATGGTGGTTTGTTAGCTTTTTTTTGGCTGGGGACTGGAGGTTGTTATACGTCATTACAGCAAAACATCAACCGTTCCATTTTGACCCAAATTCAATACTTACCCATTTCCCTCTGAAGCCACTTTACAAGGCTCAGTTTCGTCCCTCTAAGTTCTACTACAACCTGTGTTCAGAACCTGCTCAAGATCAGGTCTCCAAGGCTCCAACCCACAACCTCTTCAGAGACCTAAAGATAAGGTGCTCAACTTTAAGCCTTTCAAATAACCTTCCCCCCCTTAACCATAGCCTGATCCGTCAGCTCAGACCACACTCAGCGTACGACTCGAGGTAACCTCGAGGGTCATCATAAGAACAAAAACACATTCACCGTATCCTTACCATAGTGATGTGCGAAACGCTGTCGTTTTAAACCTTAAAAGTGTATGAAAAACACTTAAAAAATCGTCTCTAAGTCGTCACGCTAAATAAATGCACCCATAAAGACAACAACCTCCAATGTCTACAGGAGCCTCGGTCCACTGCAGAATGTTCTGGTAAACATCTCTGCACCGTCCGAGAGAGAGAGCCAGGGTGGCTGGCCGAGGGTGCCCCACCCTTGCAGTGCACCCACCCACCCGACCAACCACCCGACCAACCAACCAACCCCACCCATTATCTCTCGCCTCACGCCGGTGCAGGGCGGGCAGGGCGGAGCCGAGCTGAGGAGGAGTCCCATTGATCAGACGGGCTCCTAAGTGATTCCTCAGACTCCTAAATGGATCCCTGAGCTGCAGAGATGCCTCTCCTCCCCTCGCCATTTCCTGGACCAAATCAATAGCACTAAAAACGCCTAAAGTTGAAAGGGAGCTTTAGGTCCTTTAGAGGCTTCTGTCTATACTATACCGGCTCGATCTCCCCCCTCCCTCCCTCCTCCCTCCCTCTCTCCCTCCCTCCCTCCCTCCTCACCCCTCACCCACCCACCCCCAAACTACACTATAGGAACACTATAGGAAAGGAATAAATTATGATTTGCGTTATGATACACGGCCTGTAAGTCTGTCTCTGACCTCGAACAAGGTCATCTCCGTTAGGGTCCAAACTGATGC
>CM051022.1:4189794-4207294 GCA_027704905.1 Muraenolepis orangiensis | reverse complement strand
ACCTCAACTCCCCCCGGTGGCGGGGCCTGCGATTTCATGATCATTTGTTGTGGTTGAGTGTTCCAATAAAGACATAGAAACAAACACCTTAACAGGCTCCTTTCTATCTCGGGGAATAAAAAGCCAGGCCCCCATCACCGGAGGTCTGGCTGTGACACGGACGGCGGTTATATTTGACATTTTATTTGCACAACATATTTACTTTTCCAAATTGCCAAGGAGACCAACCTCAGTGGGACTTGAACCCATGTCAAATATACCTGCCGACTACATAACAGCCAGCACCTCTGTGGCCTAGTGGAGTGAGCTAGGGACCATCAACCCTGGAGATGTGTGTTCAAGTCCAACTGAGGTTGGTCTCCTTGGCGATGTTGTATTTTGGAAAAGTAAACGTGCAAATTAATGGTCAAATATAACCGCAGACCAATGTGCCATGTACCATGTGCCAACCAGTGTCTCTGTGGCCTAGTGGAGTGAGCTGGTGACATCAACCCTGGAGATGTGGGTGCAAGTCCCACTGAGGTTGGTCTCCTTAGTGATGTTATTTATTATGTTAAAATGAAATGTCAAATCTACCTACGGACCTGTTCCTAACCTGGACCTGGTGGTGCAGTGGAGAGAGCTGTTGGTTATCAGCTCTGGAGACCCGGGTTCAAGTTCTGGTGAGTCCTTTCCAAGGTAATGTAAGAAAGTCATGTGATTTGTGATGTTAAATGTAACCTGACATGTAATGAAGTCTAACCACCACCCTACGGTACTGGCATAGAGCCCCCCTGCAGCCCCCCCCCTCCAGGGGGCGGGGGGGGGAGAGAGATAAGAAGAGGCATGTTGGGGTTATTTTGTGGAGCTGCGCTTTATTGGGGCACCAAATTGATGACTGAGGTCCTGGACTGGAAGTTGAGGTCCTGGACTGGAAGTTGAGGTCCTGGACTGGAAGTTGAGGTCCTGGACTGGAAGTTGAGGTCCTGGACTGGAAGTTGAGGTCCTGGACTGGAAGTTGAGGTCCTGGACTGGAAGTTGAGGTCCTGGACTGGAAGTTGAGGTCCTGGACTGGAAGTTGAGGTCCTGGACTGGAAGTTGAGGTCCTGGACTGGAAGTTGAGGTCCTGGACTGGAAGTTGAGGTCCTGGACTGGAAGTTGAGGTCCTGGACAAGAGCACCTCCCCCTATGATCTCCAACATCTCCTGCTCTGAAACACACACAGGGAACAATAGTGTTTAATAAGTCTACAGAATACTACTGGAACTACAATATGTACGACACATAACTAGGCAGTACAGAGAATTGTGTAGAGTTGGAAGTATTCAGTGCGGTAAACACAATAATATTAGGTACAGAACAACACTGGGAACTACAGTAAACACTAGGTACTAAAAGTACAATATTAGATAATAGCTATTACACTACTCAATACTAGGCTCTATTAACTGATTAACACACGCTAAACCACCAAGTTATTATATTTAAAATAAGTCAACCTCTGACCTTTAGGGGATTAATGAGGTGTCACCTTACCTTAAATCCTTGTTGGGTTCAGGGGGCGTTGCCATGGCAGCACCGGTCATCTGGTCCTGCAGGACCGTGATTGGTCAGCAGCTACACAGGAAGCTAATTGATAGAATTATACAATAACTTTAAACTAATAAAGTAACAACTTAATGTCATACTTGTCAATACTCAATAGATTGCTAATACAAATATATATTTATACAAATATCAATCCAAGTATACTTCCACTACATCATGCAAAAGGTTAACTGTACATAAGGCAAGTTTAATGGGGTTCATTTGATGATTTTGTCAACACAGAATAGGATCAAAAGTAACCACAAGACAAGGGGTAAACACACTTTTTGGGTCCAACCGTAACAAGTCATAGTCCTATGACTATGAACAGTAACAAGATTAACAGTAACAACCGTAACAAGACATTCTTCTGACTATGACCAGTAAAAAGACTGCATAGTCCTAATAAACCCAGACCTGTTTAAAATGAAGCACCAGTACACACCAGTGAAGTGAACTTTCATAACAGAAGTTATCATTACAGTGTTACAGAACACATTGTTATGTACGACAGGAGCCTAAGGGTTACGGTTATTATTATTTTTTTATTACATTTTCAAAATCATTTTGTGGACCAACCCACTGCACTAGACTACACATTGATATGAACACTGAGATGATAGAGTAACAGTCACCTGTCAGAGACCTGCTCCAGGTCCATCTCCTGGTCACCTGTCAGAGACCTGCCCAGGTCCATCTCCTGGTCACCTGTCAGAGACCTGCTCCAGGTCCATCTCCTGGTCACCTGTCAGAGACCTGCTCCAGGTCCATCTCCTGGTCACCTGTCAGAGACCTGCTCCAGGTCCATCTCCTGGTCACCTGTCAGAGACCTGCTCCAGGTCCATCTCCTGGTCGCTGTGGAGGAGCAGCTGGCCGACCGAGTCACGCAGCACACATGAAGAAGGTGATGAAGGCGATGCTCCAACCACGCCCTGAGACTGGAGTCCAGCAGCAGCCTGGCAGCCGCCATGGTGCAGGTCACAGGTCAACCACTAGAGACAGAACACACAAGGTCAGGCTCTGGGTGGAGCAGAGCATGATGGGAGATGAGGTCTGTCTGTTTGAACTACAGAAACTAATATAATTAAAAAGAGATGAAAAAAAAAACACATTACTTGTTAACTAGATTAACATTACTTGTCAACGTTATCCTCGATACAACAAACACAACCACACATTCATCATCACACAGCGTTGACCTGTACAGTTTAGGCTGATAATATAATATATATTAATATTATATATTAATATATATATTAACTCTATATTAACTTAATAACATTAAATATGAATACAGACTCCACTAGAAAACCCCTTGGAACATGGAGAACTCTAAAGAGCTGGGATGAAAGGAAAATACTGGACTCTAACACACTGGACTCTAACACACTGGACTAACACACTGGACTCTAACACACTGGACTCTAACACACCGGACTCTAACACACCGGACTCTAACACACCGGACTCTAACACACTGGACTCTAACACACTGGACTCTAACACACTGGACTCTAACACACCGGACTCTAACACACCGGACTCTAACACACCGGACTCTAACACACTGGACTCTAACACACCGGACTCTAACACACCGGACTCTAACACACCGGACTCTAACACACTGGACTAACACACCGGACTCTAACACACTGGACTCTAACACACTGGACTCTAACACACTGGACTCTAACACACTGGACTAACACACCGGACTCTAACACACTGGACTAACACACCGGACTCTAACACACTGGACTCTAACACACTGGACTCTAACACACTGGACTCTAACACACTGGACTCTAACACACCGGACTCTAACACACCGGACTCTAACACACCGGACTCTAACACACTGGACTCTAACACACTGGACTCTAACACACCGGACTCTAACACACTGGACTCTAACACACCGGACTCTAAAACGCTGGACTCTAACACGCCGGACTCTAACACGCCGGACTCTAACACGCCGGACTCTAACACACTGGACTCTAACACACCGGACTCTAAAACGCTGGACTCTATACTGGACTCTAACACACCGGACTCTAAAACGCCGGACTCTAACACACCGGACTCTAACACACTGGACTCTAACACACTGGACTCTAACACACTGGACTCTAACACACCGGACTCTAACACACCGGACTAACATACTGGACTCTAACACACCGGACTCTAAAACGCTGGACTCTATACTGGACTCTAACACACTGGACTCTAACACACCGGACTCTAAAACGCTGGACTCTAACACACCGGACTCTAAAACGCTGGACTCTAACACACTGGACTCTAACACACTGGACTCTAACACACTGGACTCTAACACACTGGACTCTAACATGGCCATTGGGACTCAAAGCGTGAAGTTAGAGAGAGTTGATAATGAGACTCTTAAAGTGAGTGAGAGTTTATAACTTGAAAGTTGGATTCATAGCAGAGACGGTACGAGTTGCAGACGATATGATGAGTTTATTAATATCTCGTTATATTGTTGTTGTTGTTGTTGTCGTCACGACTTACCAGGTTTACAGTTCGGTTTGGCCACAGACGAGACGCAGACTTTCTTCTTCTGTCCACCATAATGAGGTGAAGGCGGATCACTGCCCTCTGCTGGACGACCGAGGAACTACAACACGTTACAATTACAGAACACACGCACAGGGGTGGTTGTGACCACCATCAGAATCATAAGCTGTACTTTTTAAATCTATAAATAGACTATGCATCGCAACACCCTTGAATCAATGAAGCCAGTGGAAGTCCTGGACCGACACAACCAAGTTATGACAAGTTGTTAGTTAACAGCAGTTGTTCAAGATTCAAGAAGACTTTATTTATCCCGAGGGAAATTAAGGGATAAATAAAGTCTTCTTGAATCTTGAACAACTGCTGTTAACTAACAACTTGTTGTTGGAGGGATAGAGGGGTTAACCAGTCTGTATTATACCACAAGTGTTAAATTATGTTATATTAACAGTTGTTGGAGGGATAGAGGGGTTTACCAGTCTGTATTATATCACAAGTGTTAAATTATGTTATCAGTTGTTGAAGCGATAGAGGGGTTAACCAGTCTGTGTTATATCACAAGCGTTAGTATTATGTTGTTTAAACCTAGCAATCAAGACTACTTGAAACGTGTTTAATTCTGATTATACTAGGGCCACCGCAATATGTTTATGTACAATTATATATGGCATTTTAAATAATGTATATTTGTCAACTGTAAGAGTGTCGTGATGATTGCTAAACTATTTTGTTGTACTTTTATGACAATAAAGGCATTCTGATACTGTACTGTCTTTCGACTAATGTACTTATTATCTAAGGGGAGAGATTCTCCACAAGGTATATGTACACATCTGGCAGGGAGGTCGAGGTTTTTAAGTGATTGAAATACTGCTGCGGCCTGGGTGCTCTATTTATATGAATCCATATATATATATATATAGATTCATATAGATATATATGAATCCATATATATATATAGATGTGGATTCATATATATATATATATATATATATATAATAATCGCAAGTGCCCAAAACGTACAGTTTGTTCACATATCTTTTCCTCTTTAGAGAGGTGATCTAAATAGTCTTGAGGCTTCAAACGGATGGTTAATGGTTAAGTGAACAGTGTTCTGCCCTCCAGGGCTCCCGCCAGTCACGTGACTGAAAACGATGAATAGCGCATCATTCTAAAGGCCTCGCATGTCTCCCTGGGTACAATAACCACGAAACACGAGACAAAGCACGTTTAATGTTTTATTTAAAAAAAAGTTATAACAGTTTATTTTATACACAACTATCTGAGAGGGTATGAGCCTATCAACGGAGAGCCCTCGCGCCCACTTCACGATGCAAAGATGTCAAACCTAGGAGCAGGAAAAAAATAAAAAAAGACCCAAGGACGGAATTTCAACAATAAAAAAAAAGATATTTAGATCCTTCCCCAAGTATCAACACACACTAGGTACCAAATACATAGTTACTATTAAAAATATAATTAAAAATAACCAGTTTTTCCCATGCCATGTATGTTAAGTATGCGTCCCGCGTCGCCCTCTAGTGGCCACCCTCGGTACTCAGTAACAGGACACGAGCCCTCCAGCACCGAGACGGGATTTGGGAGGTGCCTCAAGTCCACGCGAGAAGCATGCAGGCGCACAGGAGCGTGTGTGCGTGTGCGTGTGCCTTTTTCTCTCCTTTAAACCGGCAGAGGTGTGTGTGTGTGTGTGGAGTGTGTGTGTTGTGCTGTAGGCCGTTTTTTCTTGAGAGTGAAAATCGCTCGTCAGCCTTAATAACAAAAGAGGAAAACGGGAAGGGTGTGTGTGTGTGTGTGGGGGGGGGGGGGCAAAAGCAAATCTAATGAAATAATAAATTACTAAAAAGAAATCCCTGTCGTCTTACAAAGGGCCCCATACGGATTAACATGGCATTAGTATCCGAGACTCTAAAAGTTTTTGAATAAACTGAACTAAATACTGAAATAAAACATCTGGTCTAAAAAAGTTGTGGAGCTGCAGCTCAGTTGAGATAGGTTGTTTCGGAGGGAGAAACTAAAGCTAAAGTTATAATATATATATAATAATATATAATTATAAAAACTACAACCAGCTCTAACATGTGCACCATTCCGTCTGGTGGAGACACATGGCTATGGTTTTTGAGGGGGAGGGTTAACATAATCATAATAATAATAATAACAATAACCAGATATTGGTACTAGAGGTACCTTCCTCTTGCGCTGCTGAATCACAAGCCAATGCAAAGTTTTATTCCAGAATACTGCATAAATGAAAATAACAAAAGTCCTATCAACACTTTTAAAACAGATGAAATATAAACGCAGCTCAGTGTCACTCTTTGCACTACAGGGGACATTAGAAACAATTCAACAAAATAAAAAAAAAATCTTTAATTTTAAATGAATAAATAGGAGAAAGCCGAGGAGAAAGAGCGAGGAGCCATCTGTGCCATGGAGGCGGCTCTCTGACTCTGTGCCTCCATGTTTGTAGTTTGAACGTCTGCGGAGTCTTCAGAACTACGCACACATCCAGATGGGAACAAGCACGAGCCCAGGAGGACCAATCATGGACAGGCGCCTACAACATAGCAGTAGTATTACACTAAAACACTGATCTTGTGTGTGTTTTTAAACCCAATGTTATGTTATGTTATGTTATGTTAAAACACTGCAGAAATAATGAAAAGGAAAATTTAGAAAAAGATGAGCGGCAGGTATGCAAGTCTTTTGATTTGATTTCAGGAGATTTCATCACACACACACACACACACACACACACACACACACACACACACACACACACACACACACACACACACACACACACACACACACACACACACACACACACACACACACACACACACACACACACACACACACACACACACACACACACACACACACATACACACAATAAAAATAAAAAACTTAAAGAAATTAAGAAAAAATAATAACAATCTGATTGGTTGATTATTATTCACAACAAGCTAGCCGACGGCGTCTGTGGTGCGGCCGCATGAGGACGTCTTCAGGGTCGGTTCTCTGGTTCTCCTCCCTTTGTTCTTCAGGGACGGTTCTCTGCTTCTCCTCCCTTTGTTCTTCAGGGTCGGTTCTCTGGTTCGCCCTTTGTTCTTCAGGGTCGGTTCTCTGGTTCTCCCTTTGTTCTTCAGGGTCGGTTCTCTGGTTCTCCCTTTGTTCTTCAGGGTCGGTTCTCTGGTTCTCCTCCCTTTGTTCTTCAGGGTTGGTTCTCTGGTTCTCCTCCCTTTGTTCTTCAGGGTTGGTTCTCTCTTTGTTCTTCAGGGTCGGTTCTCTGGTTCTCCTCCCTTTGTTCTTCAGGGTTGTTTCTCTGGTTCTCCTCCCTTTGTTCTTCAGGGTTGGTTCTCTGCTTCTCCTCCCCTTGTTCTTCAGGGTTGGTTCTCTGGTTCTCCCTTTGTTCTTCAGGGTCGGTTCTCTGGTTCTCCTCCCTTTGTTCTTCAGGGTTGGTTCTCTGGTTCTCCTCCCTTTGTTCTTCAGGGATGGTTGTCTGGTTCTCCTCCCTTTGTTCTTCAGGGACGGTTGTCTGGTTCTCCTCCCTTTGTTCTTCAGGGACGGTTCTCTGGTTCTCCTCCCTTTGTTCTTCATGGACGGTTCTCTGGTTCGCCTCCCTTTGTTCCGTTCCGTCTTGTGTTAATCCACCGCATGTTTCTGAACTGTACAATGTGATTGGGGAACTTAAAAACAACGAATCACATCTTTTGCGAGTCACCGAGGGGAAAACAACAGTATGTGTGGTTGGTTTCCAACACGGTGCTTTGTTTGTTTTGACCCTTCCTGGACGGTCACCTTCCTCCTGTGAGCTGGGGACCGGGGACCAAGACACCAACACTAAATAAACCAACCAATCGCTCAGACAAGCCCCCTGTACCAGGGGCCACATCAAAAACACACACTTTGCAACCGCAATTAAAATTGTAATTAAAAAATCAGACAGTACAGCCGGCTAAAACAACCTGTCCTGGGTTTGTGATTCTGAGTTCAACACTTCTGACGAGGCAAGACGAGGCATCAGAAGAGAGAAATAGTGAGAGAGAGATACTGTACAAAACACAGTCAGTGTTCTACACACAAACGCATACACAGAAGAATATTAAGGAGACCTAAACCAAGTTCCTAAGAGACCTGAACCATGTTCCTCTGAGACCTGAACCATGTTCCTCAGAGACCTGAACCATGTTCCTAAGAGAACCTCTTGAGACCTGAACCATGTTCCTCAGAGACCTGAACCATCTTCCTCAGAGATCTGAACCATGTTCCTAAGAGAACCTCTTGAGACCTGAACCATGTTCCTCAGAGACCTGAACCATGTTCCTAAGAGAACCTCTTGAGACCTGAACCATGTTCCTCAGAGACCTGAACCATGTTCCTCAGAGACCTAAACCATGTTCCTCTGAGACCTGAACCATGTTCTTCAGAGAACCTCTTGAGACCTGAACCATGTTCCTCAGAGAACCTCTTGAGACCTGAACCATGTTCCTCAGAGACCTGAAGCATGTTCCTCAGAGACCTGAACCATGTTCCTCTGAGACCTGAACCATGTTCCTCTGAGACCTGAACCATGTTCCTCAGAGACCTGAAGCATGTTCCTCAGAGACCTGAACCATGTTCCTCTGAGACCTGAACCATGTTCCTCTGAGACCTGAACCATGTTCCTCAGTGAACCTCTTGAGACCTGAACCATGTTCCTCAGTGAACCTCTTGAGACCTGAACCATGTTCCTCAGTGAACCTCTTGAGACCTGAACCATGTTCCTCAGTGAACCTCTTGAGACCTGAACCATGTTCCTCTGAGACCTGAAGCATGTTCCTCAGTGAACCTCTTGAGACCTGAACCATGTTCCTCAGTGAACCTCTTGAGACCTGAACCATGTTCCTCAGTGAACCTCTTGAGACCTGAACCATGTTCCTCTGAGACCTGAAGCATGTTCCTCAGTGAACCTCTTGAGACCTGAACCATGTTCCTCAGAGACCTGAACCATGTTCCTCAGAGACCTGAACCATGTTCCTCAGTGAACCTCTTGAGACCTGAACCATGTTCCTCAGAGACCTGAACCATGTTCCTCAGTGAACCTCTTGAGACCTGAACCATGTTCCTCAGAGACCTAAACTATGTTCCTCAGTGAACCTCTTTGATGACAGCCCAAGGACAGCCTTTTTTACTCAGAAAAACAAAAGCGATTATTGTGGACCGATGTCCACTCCTCCACCACCTCCTCCACCGCCTCCTCCACCACCTCCTCCACCACCTCCTCCCCTCTCTCCAAGTCCCCAGGGCGGTAGTTGCCTACAGGTCAAGATGGTGCACCGTACGTTATATACGGCAAAAGATGCTAAGCCATCCTGAAAAACCCCTTGTTTAGTCGTAGCAATAGCAATAATAACAATAAGAATAATGATTAAAAACTAAAAAAACTAAAATCAACTTTTAAATATGAATATTATGTCTGTTTTCTCGGGGTTAGGAAATCAAATAGTCTTTGGGGGGAGGGAGGGGGGAGACAGGAGGACGGGGGGGGGGGGAGGTATCCCATCACTACAACTCCATGTCCTGCGCCTCGTCCTCCGAGAAATCCGACATGGAGCTTTCTGATGAGGAGTCCCCGGCCCCCTCCTCCTGCTCCTTCAGAGCCTCCTCCGTTGCATATTTCTGGATGTACTCTGGAAGGGGGAGAGAGAGAGAGAGAGAGAGAGAGAGAGAGAGAGAGAGAGAGAGAGAGAGAGAGAGAGAGAGAGAGAGAGAGAGAGAGAGAGAGAGAGAGAGAGAGAGAGAGGAGAGAGAGAGAGAGAGAGAGAGAGAGAGAGAGAGAGAGAGAGAGAGAGAGAGAGAGAGAGAGAGAGAGAGAGAGAGAGAGAGAGATTAGTGTCTAAACACCACTAAATAGTTGTAGTGGTGGTGGTAGTGATAGGGTGGTAGTGTTAGTGATAGTGGTGATAGTGGTAGTAGTGGTAGTGATAGTGATAGTGGTGATAGTGGTAGTAGTGGTAGTGATAGTGATAGTGGTGATAGTGGTAGTAGTGATATTGGTGATAGTGGTAGTAGTGGTAGTGATATTGGTGATAGTGGTAGTGATATTGGTGGTAGTGATATTGGTGATAGTGGTAGTGATATTGGTGGTAGTGATATTGGTGATAGTGGTAGTAGTGGTAGTGATATTGGTGATAGTGGTAGTAGTGGTAGTGATATTGGTGGTAGTGATATTGGTGATAGTGGTAGTAGTGGTAGTGATAGTGATAGTGGTGATAGTGGTAGTAGTGGTAGTGATAGTGATAGTGGTGATAGTGGTAGTAGTGATATTGGTGATAGTGGTAGTAGTGGTAGTGATATTGGTGATAGTGGTAGTAGTGGTAGTGATATTGGTGATAGTGGTAGTAGTGGTAGTAGTGGTAGTGATATTGGTGGTAGTGATATTGGTGATAGTGGTAGTAGTGGTAGTGATATTGGTGATAGTGGTAGTAGTGGTAGTGATATTGGTGATAGTGGTAGTAGTGGTAGTGATATTGGTGATAGTGGTAGTAGTGGTAGTGATATTGGTGATAGTGGTAGTAGTGGTAGTAGTGGTAGTGATATTGGTGGTAGTGATATTGGTGATAGTGGTAGTAGTGGTAGTGATATTGGTGATAGTGGTAGTAGTGGTAGTGATATTGGTGATAGTGGTAGTAGTGGTAGTGATATTGGTGGTAGTGATATTGGTGATAGTGGTAGTAGTGGTAGTGATATTGGTGGTAGTGATATTGGTGATAGTGGTAGTAGTGGTAGTGATATTGGTGATAGTGGTAGTAGTGGTAGTGATATTGGTGGTAGTGATATTGGTGATAGTGGTAGTAGTGGTAGTGATATTGGTGGTAGTGATATTGGTGATAGTGGTAGTAGTGGTAGTGATAGTGATAGTGTTGGTAGTGATAGTGGTGGTAGTGATCGTGGTGGTAGTGATAGTGTTGGTAGTGATAGTGATAGTGGTGATAGTGGTAGTAGTGGTAGTGATAGTGATAGTGGTGATAGTGGTAGTAGTGGTAGTGATATTGGTGGTAGTGATATTGGTGATAGTGGTAGTAGTGGTAGTGATATTGGTGATAGTGGTAGTAGTGGTAGTGATATTGGTGGTAGTGATATTGGTGATAGTGGTAGTAGTGGTAGTGATATTGGTGATAGTGGTAGTAGTGGTAGTGATATTGGTGATAGTGGTAGTAGTGGTAGTGATATTGGTGGTAGTGATATTGGTGATAGTGGTAGTAGTGGTAATGATAGTGATAGTGCACCTTTGATTTTCTGTTTGTACTCCTCTGGCCGGTGCAGATACATGGCGGCTGCGTCTCCGTTCAGCGGGTCGATGGGGTTGGGATAGGCCAGCAGCTGGGGCAGGAACGACTCAAAGATGTTGGTCAGGTCTGGAGGAGAGCAGGAGGAGAGGAGAAGAGGAGGAGGAGGAGAGGAAGAGGAGAGAAGAAGGAGGAGGAGGACAGATGTGAGACGCCTGGACCACAAGTTCCTTTTTGTTAGTTCTTTCCCCTTTTCCTGACAGTGAAGACGGACAGGACAGGCTGACAGCACCGATAGACAGGACAGTCCGTTGAGAGAGACAGAGAGACGAACGTCTGCAGGACAGAATCCAACCTTTTTTTCCCCCCCCAGATAATTCTCTCTGCGGAACACTTTGTCTTTCACGGTTGGCGGGGCCCTTGGACGTGAATCACTACAACTATAGAATATCAATCTGCCATCCTTTAACCGGCCACTTAAACCGGTACTTATACTCCGGCCTGCAGGTTGACGGAGCAGCGAGGAGAGGGGAAAACCACAGTCTACCGGGTTGTTACTGTTGAAATTGGGCCCGTGAAATGAGAGCGAGAGAGAGAGAGACTCCTTGGTGATTTAACGGACGACACCGTTCAGATATCCAGACGGCGGTGGAAACACACGAGCTCCTGGCTCCTGGCGCCCGAGCAGCTGGGGTCCAAGAGGGACAAAGGAAGGGCTGGAACAAAAGACCTCATTAGAGGACGGAGCCCGGGCCGACGCAGCGCCCTGTTATCATCTGAGCGCCTTTCGCATTAGCAGGAAATTAATTTATCACGACCATCCAGGCTCTATTCTGCTTCTGCTCTCAATGAAAAACACAAAGACTCAAATATTAAGTGTGTGGGAGTGTGGGGAGTGTGTGTATATAGTATATATATATATATATATATATATACACAATGTACATATATATATATATCTCATATATACTGTATATATCTCATATATTCCAACGGAACACATCCCAGAGGGATTATTAAAAAGGTTGCGTGTTGAATCCATGAATGCGTGATAACCACCGATGGTGACAGTTCCTTCATCGTCCGCAGCCCTTGAGCAAACACAACCTGGGGAAGGGAACCCGCTCTGGAACGCAGCGTTCTGTCGGTTCCCATGACAGCAGACATGAAGCGGACTCAGAAAGACACCATTTTGGAGAGACCGCCGTACCTCAGGATACTCAGAGGGAATTACATGGAGCAGCCAGCCACATCCTGGCTAATGTCATTCAACAGATAGATTATAGGGTGTCTGTGTGTGTGTGTGTGTGTGTGTGTGTGTGTGTGTGTGTGTCGACAGATTAATGGGCTGTATAAAAGGGGAAGGAGCCACAGCAAGGTGTCCTGAAAGAGTGATGATGAAGAAGAGTCTCTCTCTCTCTCTCTCTCTCTCTCTCTCTCTCTCTCTCTCTCTCTCTCTCTCTCTCTCTCTCTCTCTCTCTCTCTCTCTCTCTCTCTCTCTCTCTCTCTCTCTCTCTCTCCTCTCTCTCTCTCTCTCTCTCTCTCTCTCTCTCTCTCTCTCTCTCTCTCTCTCTCTCTCTCTCTCTCTCTCTCTCTCTCTCTCTCTCTCTCTCTCTCTCTCTCTCTCTCTCTGCTGACAGGGAAAATGTCTCCTGACCTTATGGGTTAAAAAGGTTAGCTCACATTAGCTCATTAGTTACACTCACACTAAGTGGATTAGGGCCACTATTGGACAAGTGTCTAAAGCCGCTGCAGAGTGCTAGCATATGCTATACATGCCCATGCTAGAAAACGCTACACGCATGCGCTACCGTACGCTACATGCGCACGCTAGCATACGCTACATGCACATGATAGCATAGGCTACATGCATGCACAACCATACACTTCAGAATCAGAATGCCTTTATTGTCATTGTATTGTCAAGTACAACAAAATGTGTCAAGCTAGCCTCATGACACACCCTTGCACTTGCTAGCATACGCTACACGCACATGCTAGCATACACTTTGCTACACACACACACATGCTAGCATACGCTACAAGGTTTTGTTGAGTCCAACCTTGTTGAGTCACAGAATCCATTCAGACTCAAAGAGAGACTCACCATAAAGGGCCGTCCACGTCTGGTTGATAACATCTAAGCACACCGTCCCTGACCTGTGAGACAGGGAGGGGGGGAGAGAGAGAGAGAGAGAGAGGAGAGAGAGAGAGAGGAGAGAGAGAGAGAGAGAGAGAGAGAGAGAGGTAAGAAGAGAGCGAGAGAGAGCGAGAGAGAGCGGAGAGCGAGAGCGAGAGCGAGAGCGAGAGCGAGAGAGAGAGAGAGAGAGAGAGAGAGGGGGGAGAGCGTTAAATGAAACACGTCCAGAGTTCACCTTCATCCCTTCAGCAGATCCAGTAAACAAACACCCAGACGGAAGCCGAGTCCTTCTGATGAATTGTCTGCTCTAGCTCACATCTTAACAATGGCTTGGGATGCGCGCCAATGCTTCTCACACCGGTCTCCATCACCAGCACCCATAGCAGGCGCTGAGAACCCCCACACACACACACACACACACACACACACACCCACACACCCACACACACACACACACACACACACACACACACGATCGCCTCATTGGCTTCAGCATGGCGGTGTCCCAGCTGTGTCCCCTGGGAGGGAGGATATAGCACAGCGTCTGTGTCTGACCTGGACATCCGTCATGTCTTTGGCCGCCATCAACAACACCTCTACAGCACCCAGCATGGTGCGCAAGCCATGCAGGCAATATTCCCTTGTAGAGCACCAGGTTCGATTCCCGCCGGCGGTCCTGTGCTCCATATAGCATTCCCGCTTTATTCTTCAACCTGTTTCCTGTCTCTGAGCTGCCCATGGAAAAACTACAAAAAAGATCTATCTTAAAAAACAAAACAAAAATGCTTATCTATCATCTTATGACGATATCATCATTATCATCTTATTATCCAACAGTCAAAACATAACGGTGTTCCAAAAAGGCGACTTACGCTTCGTCGATGTTGGGATGAAAGATCTTATTCATGAATCCTGAAAAAGAAGAAAAAGAGAGACAGAAAGAGGAGAATGTCAACGGGATGGAGAGACAACAACGTGAGCAGGTGACCAGGCGGTGACCCGGCCGTCGGACCCACCTATCGACGGTGACTTGAAGGGGTATTTGTCCGGGAGGTCGACGCGCACCTTCCACACACCACCCTCGTACGGCGCTAGAGGAGAGGAACAGAGAGATGATGAGGAGGAGAGGAGGAGGAGAAGAGGAGGAGAAGGGTCCGAAGAGTCATATAATCCATACTCCCTCTCTAGTAGTTCAATGTAGAGGACTAGATAGTGAAATCCTTCCCTCGTTCCCTACTCCCTCTCTAGTAGTTCAATGTAGAGGACTATATAGTGAAATCCTTCCCTCATTCCCTACTCCCTCTCTAGTAGTTCAATGTAGAGGAATTTATAGTTAAAACACTTTGGGACGCTACTGGAGTCTCCGTTAATGATGTCATTTCTGTCTCATAATTAAACGTGTCCGATCTTCTGCAGTGGGCGTCGCTTCTTCTCGTCTGCCGTTTTTTCCTTCAGCCCCAATGCATGATGGGATATATGCTGGGTGAGTGACCAGTAGGTTGTACACTACTTCTCCCGATGCATTGTGGGACACGGTGAGTGCCCTATACAGGGGATGATAATTCTCACTGTACATTCGGACAGCACTTCGCGGTGAATGGTGAACTCACTATACAGTATAGTGCACTATAAAGGGAGTAGTGAGGGATTTGGGCCAAAGAAAAACTAAGAGAGGAGGAAACAAGTGAGCCAGCAAGCTTCACAGAATCCTCCATATTTATAGACTTTGATGTTGTAATAGTTGTGCATACTTTGATGTTTTCTCTCCCTCCCTCCCTCTCTCTCTCTCTCCCTCCCTCCCTCCCTCCCTCTCTCCTCTCCCTCCCTCCCTCCCCTCCCTTCCGGTTCTTTGAAGAGTCGTTCCTCTTCACTTGACTTGCGTCTTCTTCATCTTCATCATCATTTGAGTTTGACGGCACGGAATAACAGAAGAAGACAGGTGTGATTCCATATGGGCTGTGTGTGTGTGTGTGTGTGTGTGTGTGTGTGTGTGTGTGTGTGTGTGTGTGTGTGTGTGCGAGGGAGCGCATGCGTGTGCTGCGCGTGCATGTGTGCACGTGCAGCTACACCGGAACAGAATGTGCTGATCGCACACACATGAACGCACACGGATGAACAGGTTCCCACGGCCTATGTGGAAAAAACACATTTTTCGTTGTCAATATGTGGGCTCTTAGGGCAGCAGATCTGGCAACATCTGTCCCACCCCCAAACAGATGTTAGCCGACGGATGGGCCGTTTCCTGCCGTTCCCCATCAAGCACTCCCCAAAACAAAGTCCTCTGGAGCGGCTCTCGGTCCGGTGAATGTTCCCCCCGGTCCGCCCTCGTGAACTCGCCGTGCACCGAGCAGCAGCACCAGACTTTACTTTACTCTCCTGCTCCCTCGGACGCTCGTGACGCTGGACACTTATGTTCTCTACGCTCTCTCTCTCACGCCGCTCAACACGTGCCTGCATGTGGTCCACAACTCAGACTCCTGTGGTTCGGGGGGATGAGGGAGGAAGGGTGAAGAGGAGGAGGAGGAGGAGGAGGAGGAGGAGGAGGAGGAGGAGGAGGAGGGAGGAGGGGTTTTTGGAATCCCCCAGAAAAAAACTCTGGATATAGAAACCACTGTGTTGCCTTTTTC
The DNA here is from genome assembly GCA_027704905.1 of Muraenolepis orangiensis. NCBI lineage: Eukaryota > Metazoa > Chordata > Actinopteri > Gadiformes > Muraenolepididae > Muraenolepis > Muraenolepis orangiensis. The sequence goes on along the minus strand of CM051022.1, from coordinate 4,191,119 downwards.
ACTGTAGAGGACGGGGGGGGTCAGGGGTCACGCGGAGGTCCAAAACACACACAGGTCAATCAATAAACGGCTGGTAACACTTCACACGTTACAGTGTCCACGCTACAGTGTAATTACCGCCGCCATCCAAGATGGGTCAGAGGTTATGTTTGTCTGTTTACTCAAAAAGTTATGTACGGAATGTGACACAATTTAAAGGTTAGATTGCTTATGTGTTAAGGTTATGGAACTGCGTGTAACTACGGGGTGTGGTTAGGGTCAGTGTGGCACTCACCTTTTCCTTTATTTTCGAATATTGACCCCTGACCCTGGCCATGTCGTTACCTTGTTACACAGCGCTTGCGTTATAATTAGTGTAATCACACACACAGACGAGCTGCGTTGTAGTTCAACGCTCAAATTGTAACCAAACATTTTAACGCAAAACGTCAAACAAAGTCAACAAACAGAAAAAGAGAGAAAACAAACCGCCAGCCACTCACTTCCTTGGGATCCGAAGAACTTGACCACAAACTCGTTGAGTCCGCTGAGGATGGTGACTTCGTGCTTGCTCTCGATGCTGAGAGTGTGTTAAGGACGGCAACACGTGAACGCACCCACCCACACACACACACACACACACACACACCCCACCCACACACACCCCCACCCACCCACCCACACACACACACACACACACACACACACACACACACACACACACCACACACACACACACACACACACACACACACACACACACACACACACACACACACACACACACACACACACACACACACACACACACACACACACACACACACACACACACACACACACACACGTCTCCTTGGTGATCCCATCTTCTGATCACTCACAGTACTCGTGGAAACCGAGGTGAGAAATGAATGAATAATTATCCTACTCCTATTTCCAGGCCTGGGAAGAGGAATGTTCTGGAAAGTGTAACACACACACACACACACACACACACACACACACACAAGCACACGCACAAGCACACACACACACGCACGCGCACACACACACACGCACACACACCAACCAGTTGCTGTTCCAATTCCAATTAGCTGTGAACTATATAAATATATAAATATCTTGCTTCTTCCGTATGAAAGGCGAGGTTATGTGTGGACTGTGTGTGTGTGTACACACAGGATGAGTGCTCCTGTGTTGACTGATGACTCAACACAGGATGAGTGCTCCTGTGTTGACTGATGACTCAACACAGCCCAGGTCCAGCTGTATAATCAACAGACAGCCATAGGGGGGGGCCCTGGCTGTCCCTGGACCATCTCTACGGGCTGCTTAACTTCGAAGGT
>CM051022.1:4124794-4184794 GCA_027704905.1 Muraenolepis orangiensis | reverse complement strand
GAAGCCCCAAAAGCTTGCTTTACATATCAATAGACGCACGGCCCCCGGAGAGGTCCGACTCACTGAGATCCAAATGGAAATGCCTTTTGGACATTAGGCAAACCCAACTCACTGGGTGGCGAAAGACGGACAGCTTTTATTAGAATAAGATTCTAGAAACTGGATTATTCTTCTATGCTTCTGCTATACTTAAATATTTTTGGTTAAAAAAAAATCTAATAAGACCGGCAATCTTGGTGGAAGCTTAATACTGCTACAGTCCTACAGAGGGCGCTGTAGTGTATTCGCCAAACCACACAAAAACGTAAAAATTGCACAGCAATATTAATACTAATAATATTGCATCGCTATATTAACAAAATCTCAATACATCGTATCATCACTCAAATATCGCAAAATCACATATATATATATTCCGGGGCGATTCCCATCCCTATTGCATAGAGCAAACACATCGCAGTGCATTACAAACGGTTGTTTCCAAACAGCATTTCTACATCTAAATACAATCCTGACATTTGCATGTTTATGTCTGTCTGGAGCACAATGACACGCATACAAAAAACACCCACACACACCGATACACCCACCCCCACACCCACACACACACACACACACACACCACACACACACACACACACACACACACACCACACACACACACACACACACACCCCATTCCCCCATGAGACTTTCCCAGTACTCCACCCGGAGGCCAGTGGCTTCAACCGACACCATCACAACATCACAGATCTCCCGTTCACGACCGCAGAATCACTGTGCAACAACAACAACCACCACACTGAAACTATACGTCAGGCAACGCTTGGTTGGTGGTTACACAAATCAAGCCACATAACGCACACACACACACACACACACACACATATCAAACATACACACATACAGTAAATATATATTATTATACACCCCCACATTACACAGAGAAGTGACTCATGTACAGGAGGAACCTGTGGCCAGCAACAAAACGGCAACAACGCTACAAAGGTGAGCTTACTTGTACAGTTCAGAGCCGAGCAGCAGCACTGTGTGTGTGTGTGTGTGTGTGTGTGTGTGTGTGTGTGTGTGTGTGTGTGTGTGTGTGTGTGTGTGTGTGTGTGTGTGTGTGTGTGTGTGTGTGTGGCTAATCATTAATTAAAGTTGTCGCTTATAGAGTGTGGTCAAAGGCCGCAGAGGCAGGAAGTCATTCGTCCAAAGAGGGAAAACGACCATGTTATTTTGATGCACTCCAGCTATGACTGCTTCACGCCTCAGGGCTCACACTACCCCACACACATACACACACACACAAGCACGCACACACACACACACACAAGCACGCACACACACACTCCGCCTCGACTAATCAACCCGATGCAGGCGAGGAGGCCGATTGTGCGATAGAGGTCCTTCCCGTTGGGAGTGGACACCCTCCTTCTGGTTTCACGCTGGTGAAGGCGTCGCCTGTGTCTGCACATCGCCACCGGCCAGCTTGGCCCTGTGAGAACCTCATTCTGCTCCCGTCTCATGTCATCGTCCGCCCCACGCTGGCAGCTCTGGGTAGGAACTTTGCGGAGCTCCCTCATGTCACAAGGGAGGGGGGGGGGGGGGGGTGGGAGCCCTCAAAGAATCACAGGAGAACCACAGGAACTTCAGTCCATCTGTTTTCCCTGAGAGAACTCAGTCACGCGTGTGAGCGGCTTCATCCTTTTGTACGGCAGGATTAACAGTGAGGGCCTCCGAGGTGGTACTGTCCCCGGGGCCCACGCAGAGCTGTCAGTCAAGCAGGCGGGGAGCCAATTAACATGGACGTTCATCAGGTTATTGAATACAATTACCAAAAAAAAACACACTTCTCAAAAGTGAATGTTTTTGTGCGTGAACAATAGGCAAAATGATAACAACCACCGGGGAACTACGGTGTAGGTTGTTATCATTTGGTGTTCGTAAAAGCAGATGACACTGGATCCGTTTCAGTTGAAGAGCATCACAGATGTCTATGAAAAGCAAAGCGGAGCGAGAACACGTCCGCGTCAACGGAGATTTGATTCCCATGGCGGCTGTTCCTTCGATAAGGCTCCGCCAAGTTCCATCCAACTTATTAAATATTAACCTCGGGTCCAGGTGATCACCACGCAGAACGTGGGATCTAGTGAACAAAGAGAACCAACACGGAAGACGATGTTCCGCCTCAGATCCCTCAGAACACAGTTTCTTTTGTTTTCACAAAATAAATCTAATCATTGAAATCAAATTAAATGACCCTAACCCTAACCCTAAAATGATCAATTACTTTGTGAAAGTCGTCATCATCAAAACCTGCTCCGGCTCTGTTCCTGCTCAAGCCATCAATAAGGTTTCTCAATGAAGAAAGCTGTTGCTGTTTGGATTTAGAAGGTCAATACAAAGCTGTGATCCTCAAAGGACACACTTCCAGAGGTCAAAGGTGGTTTGACCTCGGAACTTGGAAACTCTTGAGCAGTCCGCGGGGGGGGGGGGGGGGGTAGGGTCAAAGGTCAACACCCTTCCGCTCCATATGAACACGATGAAAGCCCATTATGTGTGTTGACCGCTGAATTCAGCTGTAGCCCCCCCTGTGCCTGGAGCCTTCCCTATTCTCCTCCTTCTCCCCGCTGCTTTGTGCTTCACCCATCTCTCTCTCTGCACAGCTACCAGCTACCAGCTACTAGCTACCAGCTACCAGCTACCAGCTACTAGCTACCAGCTAGCAGCTACAAGCTAGCAGCTAGCAGCTAGCAGCTACTAGCTGCCAGCTACTAGCTGCCAGCTACTAGCTGCCAGCTACTAGCTGCCAGCTACTAGCTGCCAGCTACTAGCTGCCAGCTACTAGCCACTAGCTAGTCCCCCTGTGGGGACCATAGACCAGTCTGCCCCTTTCCAGGGGATTCCATCCACTCCCTGCTACGTGCTACGTGCTACGGGGAGACTATTTCTGACTGATGCAGCATCAGAACACTGCGATGAGGTCACTGGTACTGGAGTAGCAGGAGGACAGACACTGTTAATGATGAGCTAGTAGCCATCCAATAGGATGGAGGGCAGATAGCGCCTTAGATTGGTGCTCCGTGCATATAGGGAATGTCGTCATAGAGATGACGAAGGAGGAGGGGGAAATGGGCTAATAGGCGCGCGCACACGCACACACACACACACACACACACACACACACACACACACACACACACACACACACACACACACACACACACACACACACACACACACACACACACACACACACACACACACACACACACACACACACACACACACACACACACACACACACACACACACACACTTCTCTTAATCAGTTTTCTGGCAGCCCCTATTCACACACACACACAACTGTTATGCAACGACTTCTTCTGGGCCTTTCGGTCCGCAGCCCAGCAGAGAGTAAACAAGCTTTATTTAGCATTAAAAAAGAGCCGATGAATGAGTGAATGAGTGAATGAATGAAGGAGTGAACCCTACATGAGCACGTAGCTAGTGAGGGATCACCCTCCCACCTCTGACACTGCACGCCATTTAAAAAGGGACCGGAGAACATGCTAATCTTTGTCTCAAGCGGCTTGAGTGTAGGTTGTTTTCTCTCTGTTACACCTGCCGCTGCACACTGGTTAAACCTCCACCCACCCCAGAGACTAGTTCTGCCTGACAACGACCTATAGGCACGGTAGAGGTCACGGTAACACAAGAGCCGGTGTCATCACTCACAAGAGGCTTACTGCTTTTGTAATCTACCTGTTCTCAAATTCCAAGGAGCTTAGTGTGCAATGGCATTCGTGAAGGGAACTTTGAGGACTCGACAAGGGGCCACAGGACAAGCACTTGGGACAACACAGGCCTATTAGACTGTACATTCTCCACCAGGTAGAACAACCATCACCGTTGGGACCATCGACGTCACTGGTCCTATTTGGGACCATTGGGACCAAATAGGACTCACAACACAAATGTGTTGTGAGTCGATGACAAGATGCCTTTGAAGCAATACTCGCTTATATTAAAACAATGGCTTTAACTTTAACTAGTGACACTACTAGACTGTACTACTAGACAGTTGATCTATAACTAGGGATACTACTAGACTGTACTACTAGACAGTTGATCTTTAACTAGGGATACTACTAGACTGTACTACTAGACAGTTGATCTTTAACGAGGGATAATATACTACTAGACAGATGATCTTTAACGAGGGATAATATACTACTAGACAGTTGATCTTTAACGAGGGATAATATACTACTAGACAGATGATCTTTAACGAGGGATAATATACTACTAGACAGATGATCTTTAACGAGGGATAATATACTACTAGACAGTTGATTTTTAACTAGTGACAGTACCAGACGGTTCACCTTTAACCAGGGACAGTGCGAGGCGGCGAGGACACACAATTATGTTCCTTGTGGAGCCTCTTGCTCCAGATTTCCCAGGTCTCTTGTGGCCTCCCAGCAAATGAATGCTCCTCTACCCACTTGGCGGACAACCTGCCAATTCCAGGGCAAACTGCCTCGGCTCTGATTGTCGTGGAGTCTGGGGGAGGTCGGGGTCTCAAGACACACCACTTCACCCCCCCCCCCCCCCCCCATAGAGGCAAATATTCTGTGAGTGTGTGTGTGTGTGTGTGTGTGTGTGTGTGTGTGTGTGTGTGTGTGTGTGTGTGTGTGTGTGTGTGTGTGTGTGTGGCTTGTCAGCCACAGTGCAGCTCTAGGGACAAATATCTATCTTAAGAAAAAAACTGTTGCCCAAATTGCAACCAAGATCCCGCTGTACCTAGACACACACAAAGTAAACAACAAGCAAGCCACACATACACACACACACACATTTGGGGAAAACACAAATAGAAACTTCTAAAAGGATAACCTGCTAGTATGCACTCATGGCAACTTTGGAACCAGAAAGTCCTCAGCCCTCAACAGGTGGCCCTTATCAAACCTGCTCTTGCCAGTCAGAGAGACAGACAGACAGACAGACAGACAGACAGACAGACAGACAGAGTCACAAAGGAATGAGAAAAAGGGCTACAGGCTGAGCAACATATAGTATGTTGGATATACTTTGCATATACTATACCACAATCCTTCAGACAACGCTTCTTTTGTGTGTGCGTGTGCGTGCGTGCGTGTGTGTGTGCGTGTGTGTGTCAGTTGACAGAGAACAGAGCAAAAAAGAAAAACTACTACTTTCTCAAATAAGCACAACTGAAAGCCGTACCAACAAATGAATGAGGCAGCAGGCCAACATAACATCAATACTGGACCAGTGGCACTGTGTTGCTAATTTGACTGTAATCGATCGGCACGGCTTATAAGGTTTTGTGTAAGGAATCAAAACAACCAACTACACAATGGCTCACTGACCATATTTGACCGACCTGTTTCGGCCACCCCATCAGCTGTTCTGAAGTCCCGCCTTCTTGTGGTCTCCAGCCTCTCCAAAAACACAACTTGTTGTTTCTTCTGCTGTTCCGGATACACTTCACCGTGAACGTCCTGTGTGTGTGTGTGTGTGTGTGTGTGTGTGTGTGTGTGTGTGTGTGTGTGTGTGTGTGTGTGTGTGTGTGTGTGTGTGTGTGTGTGTGTGTGTGAGTGTGAGTGTGTGTCTATATAAATAGAAAGTTACCAGATGAATATACCAACAATACTGTATACAGCACATGTAAAATGCCGCATGCCATGAATAATGTTTTACATCTGCCTTGCCAAAATAACAGAAACAATAACAGAATAACAAAAGAATAACAACTCAGTGTAACCATAGTAATTACGCCTCCATAACATGCCTATGTACATTAAAATACAGTAAGATGAGGTGGCCATTTTGAGGATGAAAACGAACAAAGAAAGACTAAGCTGAAAGGTTAGATGGTTAATCAACCATCACTAGACACGTGACAGTCTTGCTAAACAAACGCTGTACCTGTGAGACATCATCACTACAGTGAGACATCACCACTACAGTGAGACATCACCACTACAGTGAGACATCACCACTACAGTGAGACATCACCACTACAGTGAGACATCACCACTACAGTCAGACATCACCACTACAGTGAGACATCACCACTACAGATGACATCCTCAATACAGTAAGACATCGCCACTACAGTCAGACATCACTACAGTCTGACATCACAACAGTCAGACATCACTACAGTCAGACATCACAACAGTCAGACATCGCACTACAGTCAGACATCACTACAGTCAGACATCACTACAGTCAGACATCACTACAGTCAGACATCACAACAGTCAGACACTCACTACAGTCACACACCCTCACTACAGTCAGACATTACCAATACAATCTGACATCATCACATCAGTCAGACATCATCACGTCAGTCAGACATCCCCACTACTACAGTGAGGAACAAAGGCAGCGTCTCTCTCCAGTCAGCCAGGAGGCCAGCCTTCATGTGTGGCTCCCAGTGACGACAACAACAGTGCACAGAAACACCACCACCACCACCACCTCATCATCGCCATCAGGGGTTCAACTCGTACTGCACCGAGATATAACCACACATTCACACAGTAGGGTAGGGGGGAGTACAGTAGGGGGGGATACAACAGACAATAACATGGACTATTGTAAACATGTCTGTGGACAGAGAAGAACCGATGGACCATGGGAGGGTCGAGAGGAGTAACAACCATGCAACAACCGTGCAACTACAGTATGTGTGTGTTTATATCAGAATAGGACCATGTAGGACCATGGAGAACTTACTGGAGACCCGCAATGCACACCGTGACACAACAAGGGGGTCAGGTGGGGGACTTCACACCACGGCGGAGGTGTGAAGTGTTGTTGTTGTTGTTGTTGATGATGTTGTTTATGTTGATAAAGGATACAGTTTGACCACGTCCGTGTCCATCCGCCTCTTGCCCGGACTGGGAGACGACATGTCTGCTGCTGCTGTACGACACCCGATACGCAACAAAAAGGGCTCAAAATAAACAACAACCTCCCCACACCCGAAGCTCAAACGCTAGACTAGTCTAGCTTAAAACACGTACTATCCGAAAGTTAACATTGGGCTTCTCTTCGATCAACGTCTCCCTCCTCCTCCTCCTCCTCCTCCCGAACACCAAACGTCCCTGCGGTGGAGTCGGAGTCAGAGTCCTCAGCGGCGGAGGGAGCTGACGGGGGAGCTGCGGCTGCTGTGTTTCCTATCTTTCAGTTGGAGCGCAGATCCCTCCGCGGACAGCGTCATATATGTGCGGCCGGCGCACACTTTTGTAGTTTTTTTTCTCCCCCCCCCCCCCCCACCCAAAAGTCATGAGTTTGGTGAAACAGGCCACAAACACCCAGGCCAGGACATGATGGCATCTGGAGTAGACGTCCTAATACTGGGCTGGCTTGCACATGTTCACATCCACTGGCCCAGTGTTGACATATGTAGTCCAGATGTTGACATGGTCTTGCAATCCTTTACATGCCAGCAAAACAGGAAGGCCTTCAACAACACTTCTTATACAAATCCAAAGATAAGCACAATGCACCTTTGAGACAGTCCAGTTTCAATGCAAATTTAGCAAGACAGTTGCCTACGGCCAAAAGCAAGAACACTCAACACAACTAGTATTGTATTTAAGGACTATGTTCAGACTATGTTCAGTGAAACATGTCATACAGATTACAGACACTTCACCACAAAAGGAAATGACGGCAATCCACATTATATGAATGCATTTTATTAAAACCAGACGAAAAGTCAGACGAAAGCACATGCATGGTTTAAAAGAAGAAGAAGAAGAAGAAGAAGACCTCATTGTCAATGAGAGGAAGTCACACAGGGACTAGAGTTAAGAGTTACAGACGATACAAGTCTAACCTGAAAATATGGTTGGGTTATTCTGGCACATATCTTTGTTCATCCTGGCTAAAACTAAACAAATGTAATAGTACAACAAAACAAACAAAAATAATCACAAGTCTCATCACCGGCTGTGACAGCCAACCAGAAAAATCCTCACAGTACTTTGCTAAAAAGATGTCCTTGATTACACTTTTGCTTAACGTATAATCAAAAGGTAAACATTGTTTTCCGTTTCCAGTGTCAAGCCATTTTATGACTCTCTCACGAGTGTGGATGCCTTGGTTTTTTCATAGAAATACAGAAGGGGATAGATACATCTCTACATCTTCAGTGGATGTGGGGATAGATACATCTCTACATCTTCAGTGGATGTGGGGATAGATACATCTCTACATCTTCAGTGGATGTGGGGATAGATACATCTCTACATCTTCAGTGGATGTGGGGATAGATACATCTCTACATCTTCAGTGGATGTGGGGATAGATACATCTCTACATCTACAGTGGATGTGGGGATAGATACATCTCTACATCTTCAGTGGATGTGGGGATAGATACATCTCTACATCTACAGCGAACGTATGGCAACTCATCGCGAGGTAAACGATCGATTCCATTGGTGGGTGAAAACTGGAGCCTGTGCGACTATTATAGTCTTCATCAAGCCTCACCGTAGGTTCACATCCCTCTCCTCTCGTCATCCAATGCACTACTATTAAGACTTCACTCTGTGCACAGAAAACACAATCCTTTAGGACACAAAAAAGTTTTGACCCAACAACAACAACCAGATCTTGCCCGGCATCTTCGGTTGGAAATATGACACTTGTAAAAAATTTGAGGAGACATCCGTCACTCCTCAGTCTCGATGAACACTGGACCACAAGGTGGGAAAAGGCCAAGCGCGGAGAACACGCTCTGAGGCGTTACTGAGGCGTTACTGAGCCGGTGCGGGCACCTGCCACTGACGGAAGATAGCAAACACCCTCTTTGACTTGTCTTGAGGACACTGTAAACACAAAGACATGAAGCATGGTTAGAGTATCCATTCAACTTTATCCTCTTTCAATGGTGTTGCAGTTATAAAATTAAGATATTGACTTAATTCAAATGAGATAATGATAAGATATGCTCTACAATCATCGTGCCAACAAACCAAAACATACATTTGACGCCAACATTAAAACCAACAAAATCGACAGAACAGTTCATTAGTTTCCACAACTATACCGATATATAATGGTGTTATGCTTTACGGATAAACAGCCTTTCAGTTTAAAGCATAACGTCAAGTGACCTCATACACTTGCCTCTGCGGGGCTGCCCTCTGATGGGTTAGAGTTCTTCTTCATTGCTATGAGGAGGTGCAGCGCGGCCTTCCAGCCCTGCTGCTGTAGGACAGAGTCTTCCCCCTGCGGCGCCGCGGCTCGTCTGTCGGCGTCCTCCTTCACCGCGTTCACCCAGGGGCACCAGTCTCGGTGTTGGGCCAGAGGGTCAAATGCATTCTTCTGTAGAGGCCCGGCCTGGAAATAAAGAAATAAAAAGAACAAAAATTAATAGATAGGTCAAAAAAAGTCCCAAAAATAAAGAGGAAAACTAGTAGTGTCCCACAGCCACAATATGGGTTAGAGGTTCCCTAGATGGTCGGTCCATTGTTTTAAATTGAGCACTTGTCCACACCCATTACCATGAAGCAATACAGCAACCAATTTTTTTTTTAAAAGCACCCTCAACATACAAGAAGCTGGTCATAATGAAAGGGTTTCCATGACGACAATAACGGCACTGGTGTGTGTGTGTGTGTGTCTTACGGGGCCGCCGGCCGAGGAGAGCCGGATGCGTTTGGGAGTGTTCTGGGGACTGGCGGCGCCGTCTTGTCCTTTCCCCCGAGGCGGCGGGCGCTTCCCTCGGGCCGCCGGACTCTTCAAGAGTCAAGAGGTTTTTATTTATTAGCCAACAAAGTGCAACAAGTACAATGAAACACTTACTCCTCACTCAGTGCTGCACTAGGAATTTAAACAACAGTACTATGCTATACTAAACTTTACAATATTTGAAACACTATATAATATACTACCTATGATAAACAACCTACTATATACACACCACTATATACTACCTACTATATACTACAAACAACACTATATACTACTTACTATATACGACAAACAACACTATATACTACTTACTATATGCTAAAAACACTACACTATCTACACTATATAGTTCCTACAATATACTACCTACTATAAACAACACTATATATCAGTGGTGAAGCGTCAGGGCCTTCAAGGCATTCAGAGAAGACCCTGGAACCCTCAGATGAAACAAAAAAAATCGAATTAATTGTATTAATACAATTTTTATTTTCTAACATTTTAATAAAATTAATAAATGAGAATGGTATCTGTGTTGTTATCTGTTATATTACAGTGTTACGTTGATTTGTTTGTCTTTCTCGGTCCATGCACTACGCATTTGAGTGGTTTTGTGTTGGAAAAAAATGCCACCAATCAGATATTTTTCTGGGTTGCTGGGGAGAATATCCTTCAACCAAAGTACTCGGGAATGCTTTGGCCCTTAGACTGAAAGAGAGCGTACGTTTGGATTGACAATTTGATCAACCAATTATATATTGGTTTGTAGCCAATGGGCGTATTCTTTCAGATTTCCCCACAGGTCCATAGTGCGCTAGAAGGTCTAGTTCACTGGCTCGAGACAGAGGATCTAGCTTAGTGCTACGTTGTTTTTTTACGTCAAAATGGCAACAGGTGAAGATAATGTTGTTGCGATCTGAAAAGCAGTGATCAGCTTTATGACCGGGTTATCGAAACATTCATCCAGAAGGACAGGAGAATGGATTTGGTCTTTAAGTGAACATCATTGGTGAGTGAGACTCATTTGTCTTTGCTGGTTTTGCTGCAGTGTTGCATCTCGTTGAGCTGGTTGTTGCATTCTGTTTCCACACACTTGTTGAATGATTAATTAATGGCTGTCTTGAGTTTGTTAAGCATTGTTATGCATTTATTATGCAAGAGAGTTTGACTGATCTTTCTTTGCATTGGTAATTGTTACGAAGGTGTGGTTGTGTGGCAGCCATTTGTCTCTGAAACCTAATAGTCCTAGCTGAGTGGAGTAGGCCCTAATGGTGTGTGACAATGTAGCTACAGTACAGAACCAGTACAGTGAAAAGGCTTGACGTGAAAAGGCTTAACGTAACTAAGAGTTACCAAACCGCGAGCAATAATCACCAAATTTCTCTGGCATATGTCTTGTCACATGGCACTTTCACCTGTGCTTAAATCCTACCATTATGGACGTTAGTGTTTTCCTCCATATTGAGCCAGTAAGGAAAAGTCTAAACGCAGCTTTATGAGAGGAAAACACATAATGTAACATAACTTCCGTAATAGTAGGATTTAGATTTTGATATTTTGACAGGTGAAAGTGCTAATGACAAGACATATGCCAGAGAAATTGGAAAATGGTGATTATTGATCGCCGTTTTGAAACTTTAAGTTACGTTAAGCCTTTTCACATTAAGCGTTTTAGACCGTCCCTTTCATCGATAGCCTGTGTGGTGGTCTGTGTTGGTCTGTTACTTCACTACATGGACACTGCTTTGACAACTATGGTACACTTGTCAATTGGCTGCGACAATCTGATCTTCCTAAATGAGATAACGCATAAAGTGACTGCCTCCGTGACGTTCGTCTGACTAGAACAACCTCTCTACAGAAGGTCCAGTTGTGATAGACACGGTTCGCCACTGCTATATACTATAAACAATATATACTATAAACAACACTATATACCATCTACTATATCTATACTTTATACAGAGGGGGGGGTGTTGGGGGGAGAGCTCCTCGTCTAACTCATCCGTCCGGTTTAGCACAGCAGCGATGTACAGTTGTCCCTTACCTGATCTAAGCGGGTGGTGTCCTGGCTCCTTAGCTTCATACGACTTGGCGTGGAGGTGGTGCTGGTGGTGTTGGTGGTGGTGGTGGGTGTGTTGGTGGTGGTGGGCGTGTTGGTGGTGGTGGGCGTGTTGGTGGTGGTGGGCGTGGTGGTAGGCGGGGGGGAGGAGACAGACTGATCCCCCTGGCCCTCCAGAGCAACTGGTGTCGCCGCCGCCACCGCCGGCACCACCACCACCGAGGGGCCCAGTGTCAGGGTAGGGGTCATGGTCGTGGGGCTGGGGCTGTTTGGAAACACCTCGTCCTCGGCCACCGTTCCGTCCATCTGGTGAAAGTTCCACAAGCCCACTTTGCGCATGCAGAAGGAGCAGGTGAGGATGGGCAGACTTAGACTCGGGCTGGGGGGGGTGAAAGGGAGACATCGGTGGTCATGAAACACTGCAGCGCTCGAGTTCTCACAACAATCTGCAAGATTTTATTTGCCATATGCAACAAGTACAATAGTACTTGTCCAAAGCTTATGAATAATAATTGCAGTATGAATTTCCTGCAATTTAACACTATACTATACTGTTCAATTGTAGGGAATTCCTCTAAATCGAAAGAGAAAAACTGACACTATGGTCAAAATACACTCACCTAGCGGCCCAGCCACAAAGGGAAACTATACAGGCAGCCACCTGGATGGCTAGGGCCTCGGAAGGGTGAACCTCACCCCGCTTCTTCTGCTCCTCCTCAATGAGCTGCAGGAGGATGCTGATCACATCCTCGGTTAGAGACTGCAACAAAACACACCTTGATTTAAAGTGGCCAATAGTCACACACTTTTATTACGCGGTCTGCGACATCAACACGTTTTTGCCTTAAAAGAGTCGCAGATAAGTTGGACCATTGGCCTTGTTGGTCAGGGATTTGCATTCACAGAGGTGCGGTTGTGGTTCAAACACAGGTGTCACTCGTAAAGCTCATTATTGGTCTGCCATGACGTGTCTGTGAAAAGTCTTTTGGTGCATTGGAACAAAGATCTCCTTAATTGCCATCAACGCAAGCTTCAATGGTTCTGCAAGCCTTGCTCACCATGGATTTCAGGTGCTCTGGCTTCAGGACTGGCAGCTGCAGATCCAGGAGACAGACGCTCTGGAAGCGCTCCAAGAAGGCACTAAGCAGAGCCGTGGGCTCCGACGCCGGGACCAGCCAGAACCGCTCTGAAAAGACGTGACACCTTAACATTCAGCTAGCCAACCACCTTTAAAAACCCTGCAAATATTAATATTATACTACTACATTTTTTTTATCAAATAACTTTGTTTGAGTAAATAAACCCGCTAGTCTCCTTAGGTAACTCTCAGATAAGTGTTGCTCCTACCTGGGCTTGGGAAATCGGGCCACGGGCAGAACTTTTCATGCTGGGTCTGCAACTGCCTTGAGATCTCTGCAATGCGGGACTCATCTTTGTTTTAAAAAGAAAACACAATGCATCTTCACACTTGAAACTCTGCCCTCAAGTGGCTATATATATATATATATATATATATATATATATATATATATATATATATATATATATATATATATATATATATATATAAAAGTCATGTTTTGTTTACTCACATTTCTCCAAGTCCAAAGTCGGTGACAGAGACGCGCATAGGAAGGCCTGGCAGCTGGAGCATTTGAGCATATCGGAACTCACGTTGGTCCAGCCGTACTGAGCACACCTCAGAGGGGAGAGGACTCGGGGTTTGCCTGCCCATCGCAAACAGTGCACAAGCTAAGGAAGCCTAACTTTCATGACATACATGCATGATACATGTACAACATACATGACAAACATGAGGATGACAAGGATGACTGGGCAGAGGGGGTTATATTCTATTATATAGGTAATGCCGAACAATCACACAACGAAGACAAAATAATAATGAGTAATGGGTCCTTCTCGATGATCGCCCATTCTGAGAATCAGCTAAAATAACCAATAAATCAATAAACCAAGGATATGGAGTAGGAGCCGACTCGGGAGAGAAAGGCGTCTTCGTCGGTCGCCTCACAAGCTGCTGTAGTATTAGTGGGTTCCACGAACGTCAGGCTCTCCTGGATGCTGAAATGTAGTTAAGAACATTCAACATGGTGTCCCAAGGTCCGTCTTGTTTCGCTATATAGCCGTGAAGTCATTGTTAAAGCAGATGTTTTTCAGTACATGTGGAGCAGGGCGGCAGGATAGCTCAGTCTGTCAGGACTTTGCTTGGTTTGGGAACCGGGAGGTCACAAGTTCAAGTCCCCGAAACACCTGGGCAAACAAATGCCGAGGTGCAAATGCCTTGAGCAAGGCACCAGACCCCTAACACTGCCCCCCGGGCGGTGTGTATATACAATAGCTGCCCTCTGCTCCTCATACTAGGATGGGTTAAATGCAGAGGAACACATTTCATTGTGTGTTTACGTGATGTGACTAATAAAGAGGATTCAATCCTCCAGATTTAGAAGTCTGATACCCGTGTACTCAGGATATATTGGGCTTTTATATCATAAAGATAGATTGGGAGAGTTTGGGCTTTATAGAATACCAGATCTGTGTTTACTTTTTTTTAAATCAATGAAATTATATGCCACTAATAATTAGATACAAGTGTTGAACACAAAATGCTATTTACACAGTCAGTCTACATCCATTCTTCCAAATACTGATCTAAAGGAGTCATCCTCATAGCTGCCTGTTGTTTTTGTAATTCTTGCAATTTTCTAATTATTTTGTACTTTTGAGCACATATTCAAAGCTGGCAATAACATGTCAGTGTGCATTGTACACTGTATACATGTGACACAACAAATACTATACTATTCAAACACTATAGTACATGTATATAATAACATGTACTACAGTATATGTATTGTATATATACAGTATACAGTGACAACATGTACTGTAAGGTGTACCTCAGACCAGGGACACATTAACTCTATTTGAATGTGGTAGCATGAATGAACGAAGACGCAGATCACGCGAGAACTGGAAGGGACCAACGGGATCACAGTCTCCTCCATACATAGGATCCGATGCCGCAACACTTCAGCTAATCGGCTAACGCCAATTTATCGCTTCTTGGGGGTCGGGTGTGAGCGACCTGGGGATCGAACGCGGTACCTGGGGGAGACGCCCTGGCTCAGGAGCTCTCGAACCTTCTCCGGAGACGTGAACGAAGACTTTGGTTGCTGGTTGGAGTTCCCCAGGCGGCCCCCACGACTACTGAGGGTCGCCATGATTGCGTCCTGACGTCTAATTCGTCCCCGGGAAAAAGCAGCCCGTCAATTTGGGTTCCTCCTTCAAGACTGAACATTCTTTAGATTAGATTAGATTAGATTAGATTCAAGTGTATTGTCATTGCACAGCACAAGTACAGTACAGCGAAATTAAGTTGGCATCTAACCAGAGTGTAAATGTTTCAGTAAAGTGCATGGTAATATATAATGTACAGTTTTTTAAGAATATGTAAAAACAGTCTACTAAAATAAATACTACTAAACTACTAATAACAGGTATACAATAACTTCTAGAGTAGGTATGAGATATGTGCAGAATTACAGGTATATATATATTATATATATATATATATATATATATATATGGGGAGTAAACGTACCTATAGATGAGATATATATATTTTTTAAGTTGAGGCGTTGCTTGGCAACTGGCGCAAACAATTCAGCAATTCTATCAGCAAGTCAGTGTTTTCCGTTGGGAAAAGTGAACGGGACTACTCGCGGAGTGATATGATGAACGGGACTACTCGCGGAGTGATATGATGAACGGGACTACTCGCGGAGTGATATGATAGCCGTGAATAGAAGCCAATTCCAGCTCCTTTTTTTCTCGATTAACTCCTCCTCGTCTACGTTTGGAACTCCGCCTTCCGCCATTGTTGTTCTCCTTCTACATGCCCACGTTTGTCGCATATGTAAACACGTCATTAATTATCGTCATTACCGCGGTATGACAAAATACTTCGTGGGGAGGATTTATCGCGATAAACGATAAACGATATATATATATATATATATATATATACGGTAAGTACAGTACAAATGTACATGACTATCACACAGGTATGTCAACTATAAATATGTAAACTATAAATTAGGGCTGTGCCATATCGTATTCACACCGACTACTACTTATACATGAGCGGGACCGACTACCGACTCATTCCTTAAATATTTGATTATGGTACGGATCAACATTTTTTATTTATTTTTCATTTATCGTCATTTATCGTTATCGCAATAAATACCATGAAATATCGTGATATAGTTTTAAGTCCATATCGGCCAGCCCTACTATACATATCTCATCTATCGGTACGTTTACTCCCCATATCACAGCCGCAGTATGAGTGTATTCAACAATAACACAATAGATACACTATATCATATAATATATATATACTATACAATACGCAGTACTTTAATACACAACTCCACCGACTTGCTTGTAACATATGACTTATTCATATGTTATATATATATATATATATATATATATATATATATATATATATATATATATATGATGAATATGAAATATGATCTAAAGTTTAGATCATATATTCATATATTGAATATATTCATATATTCATAATTCATATTTAGATTCTAAACAACCGGTGAAACGGGTTAGATGAGTAGCAGCAGAACACAGTGTGACAGGTTAGGGTTAACTGTGTGACACATTGGACTGAGATGGGTCGGGCTTTATTGATTATTAGTTTTATAATGAATTGTTGTGGATCGACTGATTGATTGATTGATTCACCCTATGGCGTACACACACACACACACACACTGACACTGACACACACACACACACACTGACACACCCACCCACACACACACACACACACACACACGGGGATATTCTTATTTACACACACACGGATATTTGTTAAACACACACACACACACACACACAGATATTATTTTTTTAAACGCACACACACACCTCAACACAGGGATATTCTTATTTACACAAACGGAAATACTTTTTTACACACACGCACACACACGCGCACACAGCCCCGCCCCGCCCCCTTGCTACGCTGACGTCGCGTACACAAAGCAGTAACGCGGCCTCTGATTGGACGACTCGCTTTGGGAAGGAAATTGACGAACCGGGCGGTGTTGTGAGGGGGGGGGGACACGGTGTTATGTTATGACTCCTATATCTAATCTATACCTCTATCTAATTGATATATATATCTATCGGCGCTCCTTAGAACAACAGTTAGACCGACTTTGACGCCGCGTTTTGTATGAGACGCCGCCCAGCAGCAGCGGCAGCAGAGAAGGAGAACACGATGGGGGACCTGAACGGAGCGCGGGGTCCGGGGGAGGAGGAGGAGGAGGAGGAACAGCAGCTGAACCGGTTCCTCAAAGTCTCCGCGAGGCCCCCGTTGGGCGCCCCCCCGCTGGGCGCCCCCCCGCTCTCAGGTCGGTGCTCCAACCTTCACGTCTCTCTGATGGTGGATACACACACTGGGTGTTTCATTTGTGTTGTTCTCCCATTGGTTTGTATTCATAACAACCTGGGGGGGGGAAGTACACACACACACACACACATATACATATACATACACACACATACATACATACATACACACACACATATACATACATACACACACATACATACATATACACATACATACATACACACACACACACTTCATGCTTCATAGATTGCAGTACTTGAGGTGGTGTAGACGTCCTTATATATGTATACATATGCATACATATATACATGTGCACTAATACTCATATATACATGTCCTATATACATCTTGTATATGTGGCCGTATGTCCACTATCGCATTGTGTCAGATATTTTACTAAATAATTGAGTCCTCAATAAATAAATAAATATATATATATATATATATATATATATATATATATATATATATATATATATATATATCCGATCGCCTCTCTTCGGTTGTTGATCAATACTTTTGATTAGCTGTGATCAGCGGCGTCCTTTGATGAGACGAAGAGGACCGACTTTGATGGACTGGTTCAGGTGGTGTTGTTGTTGTTGTTGTTGTTGTTGACGTTAATAAGTTGTTGTTCTTGTAGTTGTGCGGTAGTTTGTAGCTCAGGGTTGTGGATGTGACGCTTTAGCTGTGTGACATGGTGGTAAGATGTTTAAAGTTTAAACATCCAAGTCAACATCCTTATGATAATACTAATAATAGTTAGTATTACTAAAAATGAGCCATACCACCAAGTGGGAGAAAAGAGTGTAGATTTAGTGTCTGCTACACTAAAGACACACTATGTGTTGAACTTCAATACAGTAACTTAATCTATTTTACGAGAGCAGGGCTTGACTCTCCTAATGCACAGGCGTTGTTTTGAGAAGACAACTGTTATACTTAATGGTTTTGTTCGTTCGACAGGTCAGCGCTTTAATATGATCCAACCCAAGCATAACAAACACAACTTTTGAGGTTCTATGGTTTGCTCCGAGGTAAAAACTCACACACACACACACACATGTGAAAGTATGTAAAACCTCAACACTGGCTGGCCGCCACCACCATGGGTCCGAAGCAGCAGCGTTGGCCGGTTAGCGAGACAATAGATTTGAAACCTGTGGTTGTTCTAGGAAAGGATGATGTTGGCCCAGGTTAACCCAGACCCAGAGGTTTGTAAACTATGAGCAAGGCAGGTACCTCTTGGCACCAACCCCAGGGTCAGGTTACTCTTTAGACCTCCAAAAACACCTTGCCAGCGCTGTTACTTCCTGCTAACGACGCCGTTACTTGATCGCTTGTGAGTGCTCTCTCTCTCTCTCTCTCTCTCTCTCTCTCTCTCTCTCTCTCTCTCTCTCTCTCTCTCTCTCTCTCTCTCTCTCTCTCTCTCTCTCTCTCTCTCTCTCTCTCTCTCTCTCTCTCTCTCTCTCTCTCTCTCTCTCTCTCTCTCTCTCTCTCTCTCTCTCTCTCTCTCTCTGTGTCAGTTTTTCTGTCTGTCTCCTCACATATCGTCTCCTTCTAAGTGACCCTCCCTCCACGTTGCCCCCCCCCCCCCCCCTGCAGGCCAGCGCATGCCGCCCGCCCGCAGCGGTCACCGCTGTGTGGCCGACAACACCAACCTGTACGTGTTCGGCGGCTACAACCCAGACTACGACGAGTCGGGCCGCTCCGAGAACTTCCCGCTGTTCCGGGAGCTGTGGAGGTACCACTTCGCCACAGGGTCTTGGCAGGAGGTCCACACAGAGGGCTTCATGCCCACAGAGCTGGCCTCCATGTCGGGTGAGTAGAGGGAATACCGTCCGACCCGCTTGTCTGTCCCGACGGGGTGTGAACTCTCCTTACACCGGGGGCTTCACTGATGATGACCCATCACCGCTCCTCGGGGTTCTGCATGCTCCTCGGGGTTCTGCATGCTCCTCGGGGTTCTGCATGCTCCTCGGGGTTCTGCATTCTCCTCGGGGTTCTGCATGCTCCTCGGGGTTCTGCATGCTCCTCGGGGTTCTGCATGCTCCTCGGGGTTCTGCATGCTCCTCGGGGTTCTGCATGCTCCTCGGGGTTCTGTATGCTCTACAGTGAGGAGAGCGGCGTGAACCGTTCCTTTTGTATGTTGATGAATAAATCTACCGCTTTTCTGACCTCCTTAAGGTCCAATAGTTATTAAGTAACATGCTTTGGTTAACTCTGGATATAGTACCGTGCTTTGGTTAACTCTGGATATAGTACCGTGCTTTGGTTAACTCTGGATATAGTGACATGACAACTTAGTAACATGCCACCAACAGCACAGTAATACACCGTAACGCTGTGGGTTTTTGTGTTTATATATATTTCAGCCGCTCTGCACGGTAACAACCTCCTGGTGTTCGGCGGTACGGGGATCCCCTTCGGCGAGAGCAACGGGAACGACGTCCACGTGTGCAACGTCAAGTACAAACGCTGGTCGCTGCTCACCTGCCGCGGGAAGAAGCCCAACCGGATCTACGGACAGGTGCGTCCCTCGCTGCGTGGGGCGTGGGGCGTGGGACACCCTAAAGGGTCCTCCAAATCTCAGTCTGCATTAACATTAACTCGGTTTCTGTTTCCGTTGACATGAGAACGCAAGTCCCCGGTTTGAGTCGCTGTGCGGTAGACTTTTCTTTTTTCACTGATTCGGATGCGGAACTGCGCCAACATCAACTGTTCCTTGGTTTATAAGTCATCTAACCAACAAGTTTTGTACAATTCCGCACATAACTCTTTGTTATCTTGCTAACTTTGCTAACGTACAGACAGATAGATAAAGCAGAACACTGCTTTACTTGTAGCCTCTTGGCAAGTCACGCCACCTTTCGAGTCTCCTATTTGTGTTGCCACTACAGAGGCTTTATTTGATCTTTTCATCAGGACACGACGTTTCACTCTTCTTCTTCTGTCTGTTATTTTGCACTCGTTTGTGTTGTCAGGCGATGGCCATCATCAACGGGCACCTGTATGTCTTCGGGGGAACCACGGGCTACATCTACAGCACAGACCTGCACAGGCTGGACCTGACCACCAGGGACTGGACACACCTGAGGCCCAACAACTCCCCCCACGACCTGCCCGAGGAGAGGTAGGTGTGAGGGAGAAACTGAGTGAGGGAGAATCTATCAAGTATCATGCCACCATTGCCACAATGGTGGAATGATACTTGATCTCACTTAAATAGAGAAAGAGGAAGAAATTAGTTTCAGAATTACTTTAAAAGTGTGTGTGTGTGTGTGTGTGTGTGTGTGTGTGTGTGTGTGTGTGTGTGTGTGTGTGTGTGTGTGTGTGTGTGTGTGTGTGTGTGTGTGTGTGTGTGTGTGTGTGTGTGTGTGTGTGTGTGTGTGTGTGTGTGTGTGTGTGTGTGTGTGTGTGTGTGTGTGTGTGTGTGTGTGTGTGTGTGTGTGTGTGTCAGGTACAGGCATGAGATTGCACACGACGGCCAGAGGCTGTACATCCTGGGGGGAGGGACTTCCTGGACCTCGTATCCTCTGGACAAGGTGACGTTTGAACCTGAGCAGGAAGTGAAGACATTAATATGTTATGTTATATTAATAATGTTAGGAACAGGCTTGTAGGCCCAGTTCACCTGCCGTCTCTTTCCTGAATGATTTGAGAACACTCCTTGGGGATTAATGAATAGACCATTAGTTAACTAACTTGGTTAATGCTTATTATGGTTTTGTTATCATTAACACAATTAATGGTTCATTGATGTAGCGTTATTGTAAATCATTAATTTATTTTATTTTATCTTTTATCTGTCTTATTTTAATCTGTAACTTAAATGATTGTAATTGTGTGTAATTGTATCTGTAAAGCGCATGAAATTTAATGTATTATTATTATTATTAATAATAAATCAGGTCGACATTTTAGTATTGTCGTTTTGTGAGGACATGAGGAGGATGTGTAACGGGGGCAGCAGCAGCATGGCGGATGTCTGGATGACGTCTGGTTTACATCTGGTTTACTCAACCGTACACGAGCTGGACCGCTTTAGAAAGCCGCTTCAGCAAAACCCTGATTCACCGCCGTGGTGACGTGGCTCTATTGTGCCACACGCTGGGCACATAGGTGTTTAACGGTTTATTTTTAAATATCCGTTAATGTCTTCTACTTTCTCAGTTACACGCGTACAATCTGGAGACCAACTCGTGGGAGGAGATCTCCACGAAACCTCACGACAAAATAGGTCCGTATCACGAGGAACCTCCACCACCATACACACACACTGCCTAGGACACAGCATTCACACACATGTTCTGAACTCTAACTCCTGGAGTAAGCGTTAACTAACAGTTAATTAACGGTTCACCAATGGTCCAGTAATTGTTCACCGACGGTGTTCATGTGAACTACGGTGTTAATTCATTTTTAATAGGGGGGGGGGGGGGAGAGATAGGGTCCTGGAGCAGGACTTTTAAGCCCAGGGCTGTGTGTGGGTGCTAGCCCACTTATAAAGAGAGCATGGAGAACACTATAGCAGTGTGACAGCCCATATGTCTCCTCCTCCTCCTCCTCTTCCTCCTCCTCAGGGTACCCTGCTCCCAGGAGGTGCCACAGCTGCGTGCAGATCCGAAACGGTGAGTCAAACTTATATTTGTATTGTATTCAAAACACTTAATATCACACTCCTAGTGTTGTTCCTCAGTAACGATGGCTCGCCGTTACCATCTTGTTTTGCATTATCTGAACGCAAAAGAGTTGGTGTCTCTACTACAGGTTATCTTTAACCCCTGACCTTCTCCCCCCGGTGCTCTCCTCCTCCTCAGACGTGTACATCTGTATCTTTAACCCCTGACCTTCTCCCCTCTGGTGCTCTCCTCCTCCTCAGACGTGTACATCTGTATCTTTAACCCCTGACCTTCTCCCCTCTGGTGCTCTCCTCCTCCTCCTCAGACGTGTACATCTGTATCTTTAACCCCTGACCTTCTCCCCTCTGGTGCTCTCCTCCTCCTCCTCAGACGTGTACATCTGTATCTTTAACCCCTGACCTTCTCCCCTCTGGTGCTCTCCTCCTCCTCCTCAGACGTGTACATCTGCGGCGGCTACAACGGGGAGGTGATCCTCGCCGACCTCTGGAAGATCAACCTCCAGTCGTTCCAGTGGAGCAAGCTGCCCGCCCTGATGCCGGAGCCCGCCTACTTCCACTGCGCTGCCGTGACCCCGGTCAGTACCGCACGGCGACCGCAAACCGCATAGTCACCGTATGGGGTCCGCTACCGCCGTACACTCCTCCAGAGTGATGTCTTAAACCTGGACCTACACCTCTGCCACATGTTCAGGAAGCACTAGGGTTTACCTTCATTTGGGTTTCTAATGCAGGAACGCCTTTGGTCAGAACGTGTACCGTCGACGATAGTCATGATTGGAGGAAAAACCGATTTCCTACATCCTTTCCTCCACATTAATGACTCTCTCTCTCTCTCTGGTTGGTGGCAGGCGGGCTGCATGTATATCCATGGCGGCGTGGTCAACATCCAGGAGAACAAGCGCACGGGATCCCTGTTCAAGATCTGGCTGGCCGTGCCCAGCCTCATGGAGCTCTGCTGGGAGCAGCTGGTCAAGTCCTTCCCGGCACTGGCCTCCCTGCCTGCCATGGAGCTGCTGGACCTGGGCCTCAATCAGGACCTCATCGAGCGCTTGAAATGAACCGCCAGCGGGGGGGGGGGGGTCGCCGCAGGGAGGAAGGAGAGAGAGAGACACTGGCACAGCACTCGTTTGGTGGAAATATGGTCATCCCCCACCCTGCCTTGAAACCAAAAACCCAGCGGCTTTGGAGACGCTTCTTCTGTTTCCTTTTCTCTTTAGTTTGCAGACTTGATTGGGAAGAAATACGAATTATAGCAGGGAATGTTTAATGGAATAATTCACAGCTGAACCCCCCCCCACACAACACTATTCTCCATGAATGACACACACCACACTCACGTGCCGTAGACTCATCTGTATATTTTTCTGATTTGCCTTTATTTTAAATTATTAAAGGTGCTATATGTAACATGTAATTGACTGTACTAACTCCCAACATGGGCATGACGTCATCAGAGATTAAGGTAACAAGTCAATGTTCCGTCTTCTCCGGCCGCTACAGCCGGTATGTCTGTTTTGGTCCGTGTGTCTACTGTTCTCAGGACCCCTGAGGTTGCCAGATATGAGACAAATTGGCACAGTGTGCTGCTGAGATGGTACTACAAAAAAAATTAAAACCTGGTCCTCTTTGGTAAAAGCTCCATGACCAGAGCCGTGCTAAAACGCGGATGAATCTTGGGAGTCCTTCTCTTGCACTCGGCTCATGTATGTTTTAATTGTCCCCAACCTGGCAACATGTGAGTGGGGCGCAAGAAGAGGACAACGCTCTTCAATATTGTGGATTTGAATTGATTGCAGTACCCATTACAACCGCACGGTGTCACTGTTGCATATAGCGCTGCATGTTTTTATTTGAAGATTGAGCAAAAAGAAAATAATGAAACGAGTAGGTTTCTGTTGTGTGTCAGTCATCAGACACGTCGCAATGTCTTCTTCAGTCTTTACCCAACTGGGGACCCTGATGTGAATGTGCTATTAGTCTTAAGCGTCTATTTTAAAAGTGAGTGTGCCAGAAAGATGTGGTTCATCTCTGGGACGTCCGACTCAGAATGATGTGCTTTATTTAGACTTTTTTTTTTACACAACCGTGATACATCACTGTGAATGTGGTGCTCTTAAACTAAACAAAAGCTTTTATTTCAATAAACTCATCTAATTGTTGAATCTTCAGCTAATCGGCCTCTCCCTCTGCAAAAAAAAAAAAAAAAAAGTTTACTTAATTTATTTCTAAAGCTTTCCGTCTTAGATACTTAAGTTTCCTGAACGCAGTGCCTTTCCAAAACGTTTAATCTTGACCCCTCATCTGTTGAAGCATGTTTTAAAATGAGTATTTTGGTTTTCACAAGTCCCCAAATCACACAAAACAAATAGTTAAGAATTGGTGTAAAATATTTTTACGCCAATATTTAAAAATACATTTTATCCTCCAACTTCAAACAGTAGTACAAACATTAACAAAAGGCAATGAGTCCATAACCGATGTGTTAAAACCAGCCCATGTTGAAGCTGCAGTGCCTGGGTTCACCTTCCTCATGGCTGGTCCTTCTAGAGGACCATCCATGGGTTCACCTTCCTCATGGCTGGTCCTTCTAGAGGACCAACCATGGGTTCACCTTCCTCATGGCTGGTCCTTCTAGAGGACCAACCATGGGTTCACCTTCCTCATGGCTGGTCCTTCTAGAGGACCAACCATGGGTTCACCTTCCTCATGGCTGGTCCTTCTAGAGGACCAACCATGGGTTCACCTTCCTCATGGCTGGTCCTTCTAGAGGACCAACCATGGGTTCACCTTCCTCATGGCTGGTCCTTCTAGAGGACCAACCATGGGTTCACCTTCCTCATGGCTGGTCCTTCTCTAGAGGACCAACCATGGGTTCACCTTCCTCATGGCTGGTCCTTCTCTAGAGGACCAACCATGGGTTCACCTTCCTCATGGCTGGTCCTTCTCTAGAGGACCAGATGATGCTTGATGTGATCCTGCTACACGCTCCAGCCAAACCTCCCGGGAACTTCATTAAAGGGACAGCATTTTAAAAGGGTGCCCACGAGATGTTGACGTGGTGATGTGTGTATGTTTGTTGTGCTTTGAGTTGTCAATAAAAGCTGTATTGTAATTATCTTGAAGACCAAGAGGGCTCATTGAACTGGTTTTGTCTACACACCGTGAAGGAATAAAAGTTAAATGTCGTTCTGAATCCACTACCAAACTATTCACGGATTAAAAAGGCAAATAGGACGCATTTCATTTACACATTCTTCACAAAGCCTCATGCCAGCTTAAGAAATCTATGTATTTATTACAATATCACCACTTGATATTTCACAGTTTGATTCAACATTTTACATTTTAAATAGAGAGTTTACATTCACAATTGACATGTCGGGCACAACAATACCAGATCTTTTAGACATTAGTGTAAAAGCACAAACAAAACAAAAGTCCTCCAAAAAATACTCCCAACAGAAAGAAAAGCCACCAATACTTACTAGAAGAGTTTCACAGTAAAAGTCTACAGTTTCACATTCGAGTCCAAACTCTCAACAGGACCGGGGGGACGGCGCAAAGAAGTACAGCGCCAGTAAGATGAAGTACACCATCAGCAGAGCAGTTCCTACAGGAGAGATCAGAGCAGAACCCTTTAAGAAAGCCGAACGCACCACAGGAGGGCAGCAGAGAGCGAGACACAAACCGTTAGAACGGGCCTTTTGTCACCAATATAACATTAGTCATACTTCTGACTGGACTTACTGGACTCAATAGCGTTTCTGCGCTATACTGCACTGCCCTACTGTGTTCCTGATTTCTTCTGTACTACTTTAAATGGTGCTTTTTGTACCATTTGCCAAATGTATACACTATAATCCACAGTCACTTTATTGTTATTTTCTTTGTGTACAGTAAGTATAGTGTTGTATATAGTAGGTTGCAGTGGTGAAGCGTCAGGGCCTTCAAGGTATTCAGAGAAGACCCTGGAACCCTCAGATGAAACCCAAACTAATCGAATTCATTATATTAATAAAATTTAAATTAAATGAATAAGTGAGAATCGTATCCATGTTGTTGATCCGTTATATTACAGTTTTACGTTGATTTGTTTGTTATTTTAAGTGTTATTGGTTTGTTACGTCGAAATGGCAACAGGTGAAGATAATGTTGTTGCGATCTGAAAAGCAGTGATCAGCTTTATGACCGGGTTATCGAAACATTCATCCAGAAGGACAGGAGAATGGATTTGGTCTTTAAGTGAACATCATTGGTGAGTGACACTCATTTGTCTTTGCTGGTTTTGTCTCATTATTGCATCTCGTTGAGCTGGTTGTTGCATGTTGTTTCCACACACTTGTTGAATGATTAGTTAATGGCTGTCTTGACTTTGTTAAGCATTGTTGTGCATTTAAATTGAAAGTTTTGACTTGATCTTTCTTTGCATTGGTATTAGTCCTAGCTGAGTGGAGTAGGCCCTAATGGTGAAAAGGCTTAACGTAACTAAGAGTTACAAAACCGCGATCAATAATCCAAAAATGTCCACATTTCTCTGACATATGTCTTGCCGTTAGCACTTTCACCTGTCAAAATATCTAAACATAAATTTGACTATTACTGAAGTTATGTTACATTAAGTGTTTTCCTCTCCATCCATGCCATTATAAAGAAAAGGCTTAATGTACCTAAGAGTTACCAAACCGCAATCAATAATCCCCTAATTTCTCTGGCATATGTCTTGTCATTAGCACTTTCACCTGTCAACATATCTAAACTTCAATCCTCCCATTATGGACGTTATGTGACATTAAGTGTTTTCCTCTCTATTGAGCCAGTAAGGAAAAGTCTAAACGCAGCGTTATGAGAGGAAAACACATAATGTAACATAACTTCAGTAATAGTAGGATTTAGATTTAGATATTTTGACAGGTGAAAGTGCAAATGACAAGACATATGCCAGAGAACATTTTTTATAAAATAATGGTGATTATTGATCGCCATTTTGGAACTTTAAGTTACGTTAAGCCTTTTCACGTTAAGCGTTTTAGACCGTCCCTTTCAGAAGGTCCAGTTGTGATACACAGTTCACCACTGGTAGGTAGTATATAGGTAGTAAATATTGTTGTTATAGTATATAGTGAGTAGTATATAGTGTTGTTTATAGTATAGCAAAGTTTAGTATAGTATTGTTTTTTAAATTCCTACAGCGGGAGGGAATGGGGAGTAAGAATTCCATTGTACTTGTTGCACCTGGCAGCCATCCTGATTCTAAACCACCAGCTGGGGGTCGGGGGGTTAACCGCCATTACCCTGAAAGTAGTCGCTCTTCCCGTCCATGAAGATGTAGTTGACCAGGATGACGCTGAAGATGCTGGCCCAGAGGTGGACGTCACTGAAGACCAGGATGAAGCCCACGTCCTGCAGGGGGAGACGGGAGACGGGGTCACGGAGGGAAGGAACCACGGAGGGAAGGAACCACGGAGGGAAGGAACCACGGAGGGAAGGAACCACAGAGGGTAGGAACCACAGAGGGTAGGAACCACGGAGGGTAGGAACCACGGAGGGAAGGAACCACAGTGGGAAGGAACCACAGAGGGAAGGAACCACGGAGGGTAGGAACCACGGAGGGAAGGAACCACAGAGGGAAGGAACCACGGAGGGTAGGAACCACAGAGGGAAGGAACCAGGGAGGGAAGGAACCAGGGAGGGAAGGATCCAGGGAGGGAAGGAACCACGGAGGGAAGGAACCACGGAGGGAAGGAACCACGGAGGGAAGGAACCAGGGAGGGAAGGAACCACGGAGGGAAGGAACCACGAGGAGGAGGACGGCAGATGATGGAGGAGGACGACGGCCGATGATGGAGGAGGAGGACGGCCGATGATGGAGGACTTACGTAGAAGGCGTTGAAGAGAACCAGCAGGGGGATCTGGATCATGCAGACCTGCACCGCGATGCAACTGCCCACCTCGAGGCTGGGGGGAGAAAGAGAGATAGATTCTATTTCAACTATATCTATATAAAACACGCCATACTGTAGATACAAAATGTTAACCAGATACAAAATGACAAAAACTATACGTAAAGATTCAGTCCACACTAGGTACCTTGCCTACCTGTTGAATGACCTTATTGTAAGTCTGCTAAATGACTAATGTGATGTAATGTTTGTTTCACTGAACCAGCGTGTTCACATGGTCATGTGACCCGGCAGCCGGCGGTACCTCAGGCTGATGTTGTTCTGCAGGGCGAACTGGATCCCGTTGACGATCTCTGGGAGTTCTGGCACCATGGCCAACACCGTGACCCCGATGAAGTACTGCAAGAGGAGAGAGAAAAGAAACTCTTAACCAGTCAGTACACATCCCAGTCAGTACACACACCAGTCAGTACACACACCAGTCAGTACACATCCCAGTCAGTACACACACCAGTCAGTACACACACCAGTCAGTACACACACCAGTCAGTACACATCCCAGTCAGTACACATACCAGTCAGTACACATACCAGTCAGTACACAGCCACGGGTCATTCTCACGGCCTCTCTGACTGTAATGTGACGTCCTATATTATTGAACTGGGCTTCAAGGATACCGGTTTGAAACACGCTCTCATGCTACACAACATGTATTTTAATTTCTTCCACACTGAATCACGGGTTCAATGGACCTACCAGCGGCGGGGGGATTTACAACCTGCTTTTCCCTCCGAGGTAAAATAGAACATAAATCGGGACCACACCGGGCCACATAAGGAGACTTATAGTAACGATGCACTCATCAGGAAAAAATATTATTCATTGTTTTTTATAACTAAAATAAACATTTAGAAAAAATGTTATCTAGTAAAAAATTTAAACATTTCGATTTTCTTTTGGGGAGAATAACTTTGGCGGCCCCCCTGCAGTACCCCCTCGGCCCACTAGAGGACGGCGACCCACATGTTGGGCTACAGTGGTCCCAGTGTACCTGAGAGATGTTGTAGGTCAGTATGGGATGGATGTTCTGGGTGGTGAGGTCCGCGCAGGCGGCCATGAGCACCGTGGCGCCGATCAGGACCGCTAGCGCCCGCCATCGCGACCAGTGGACCACATGGTGAGCTCCTGGAGAGAGAACACACACAAATTAACAAAATACATAATGATACAATTAATCAATATAAAAACGCCCATGCATTTAAAAAGAAACAACAACCAGACCTTTTGTACCAAAGCTGACGACCTCCGCCGGCCCCTCCCCCTCGCGGGGGTACTGGCCCCGCCCCCCCGCCGGGCCCTCGCTGACGTGGACGTCGTAGATGTGCGTGTGCGTCTTCAGCGTGAAGATCAGGCCGATGAGGTAGGCGGCGGGAAGCAGCACGGCGATGGTGTACACCAGGGGCCTTCGGAACAACACAACAGCTCTCAGTAGCTTCAAGACCGGGTTGTTTATATTGATTTATATATTACACATTTAAAATATATATTTTTTTCACCCGTTTATTTTTGTTCAGCTTGGTGTTTAAACAAAAAAAGTGATTATTATTCGAAATTTTTTACTTGTTGTTTGTAAGAGTGTCCTGAGGATTGCTGGACTATTTTGGTTGTACACAAGGACACAAAAGGCCCCGAGTTTGAAAAGTGGCAAAGTTATCTTTTAAGTCTTCAGAAAAATCTTTGGAAATTCTAATATTTGGTTCATTAAAGAAAATATGAATACTTTTGTGAGCTGCGCCTCAGATATAAAGAGAAGATGATTTAGGCCACCGCTTTGGAAAAGTGGATTCATCAGATGAATCAACATCTAAATAACCGTATCGTAGCCCCGATTACAGCCCCCCCCCCCCCCCCCCTGTGTGCTGGTCACTCACTCTGTGTGGGTGAGAATCCACTGCTGGTTTGATTCAATCTGGGGAAGAAAAACATTAAGAACCAGATCACTTAGTGTTCCGACCGGGAACTTTCCCAATTCCGACTTCCCAGTTCAAACGGAATGCACAGGGTTATTAACCTGCCGCCGGCCATCTTGGTACTAAAGGAACCGGTACTGAAGGAGACCAACGGCCGAGCGCATGTTAGCGCGGTACGTACGTCGTAGTAGCAGTCCTGGCACATGAACGGGACGCTGCCATTGGCCGCCGCGTTGGTGCAGCCCTCACACACCAGCCTACCGAAGGCCTTGGTGAACAGGGTGGGGGCGAACACACCTGTTGGAGGGGGGGGGGGGTTAAAAACCAGAAAGGCCAATACTGAACACACTAAACCAAGTGTCCACTGGAGGGCGCCAGAGAAAATAATTTCCCAGCAGTTACAAATCAAACAATTGCGTTTTAATTAATTGATTAATGCCCGTTAAGAGTAATTACACTTCAACAAGGACACAGTGTGTAGTGTAATTGAAGGTACAAGTGGAGCTGCAGTCTGACCTCCTATTGAAATGAAGAGCAGAGCAGAGCTGACCCCGGCTGACCGGCTGTTGAACCGCTGCTCTCGGTGCTTGATGCCCCCGATGACCATACAGATACCCTGGGTGGAGGGGACACACACACACACACACACACGATGTTAAAGGATGAACCAAAATTGTCACTAAAGGCTTTTCTCAGAGAAGATGTTTTTGGTTTCTCTTCCAACTGGATTCAGCGAGAGATGGAAGCAGACCGAGTGTCAGTTGGTTATTTGATCTGATTGCCCGGAAGGCTTTAGAACAACGCAAGGCAGCGACGCCCATATGTGGAAATCAATAACTGTCCAGCCGAAGCCAGACTGATATTGATTACGAGGCGCAGACTTGAATATCCGGACGGTCTCACTAATGGGGAATATCTTCTGGTCCATTTACACAGAACTTCCACCAATGCACATTGGTTGGTTTACATTCTTCACCGTCCAGCTGAGGGAACCTTTCAAATCACATGACCTCACAACCTCTAGATGCAAATCACATGACCTCACAACCTCTAGTAATTCAAATCACATGACCTCACAACCTCTAGATTCAAATCACATCACCTCACAACCTCTAGTGATACAAATCACATGACCTCAACAACCGCCATAGATACAAATAACTTGCCCTCTAGAGAGATACAAACGGTCACCCCAGGAGGCGCTGTGGCCGACCCAGGCAGGGGACTCACGGGGATGAATAGAATGCAGCCCAGCAGGGTGCCGGTGAGGGCCGACTTCACCAGCTCCTCAAAGCACTTGGTCCTGGCGTGGTGACCCTGGAGGAGAGCCGTGATGTAGAAGGTGATCTCCGTGATGGACCCGAACGTGGCGTTCACCACCGCACCCACAGCAAAGTTACTCTGGGCAGATATGCTACAGGACACGGACACACACACACAGAGTTCCTCAGCACATTTCTCACACACACACACACACACACACACATCAGCTGGGCTGGATAGCCAGGTTCTGTAACCCATGGTTACACGTCAACATCTTGCGGTCCTTCGGTCCGACCGTACCTGGCGATGCCCATGCCGATGTAGTAGGACAGCGGGATGATGGAGATGATGGACGTGGCAAACTTGGCCCCCATGCTGGTGTAGCGGTTGGTTCGGTCCGCATAGCCCAGCAATAGAGTGAACAGGACCAGGGGAAGAATATCTACAGGGGGGGGGGGGGGGGGGGGGGGGGGACTTGAGTTAAGGACCGCAGCATAGAGCGACTGAATGGACCGGAACAACATGAATAACTACTCCCTCCTAAACACAGATTGTTGAGCACCTTTCCTTAATTTCCCTCGGGAATAAATAAAGTCTCTTGAATCCTTTTTATAATAGACAGAAGTACACTTTGAGAGTTTCTGCTTTATTTTTGAAATAAGAGACCAGAAAAGATTAGGGAAGAGATGGATTGATCAGCTGAGAGGGATGATACCTAGTAGACTGTTTCTACATCTTATTTAACCACTGTACATGACATATTACCATGCACTTTACTGCAACATTAACACTCTGGTTAGATGCCAAATTGTTCTCTCTGTATTTATACATAGACAATACATTTGAATGTAATATAATCTTTGAATTATTTACCTGAACCGATCAGGGAAGAGATGCCCTGATTGGTCATTAATGAGCAGGGAGAGATCTACAATCTGAAACGTCTCCTCCTCTGCCTCCTCCTCAGAGAATTGTACTCACTTACAGCTGACAGATGCTGAAGGCTGGGGCATTTCTAACAAAGTACACTCAATAGCTCTTTAGCTCTTAAATATCATCTTTAAGGTATGAGTTTAATATAGACCAGGGTTTCCCAAATTTTAGAATGCAGGCCCAATTTGAAATATGAAACTCTTTTGCAGCCCAACCAAGTTGGTCAACTAGTCAAAAGTATTTCCATATACATACATATTTTTATATAATTTGAAACTTGAATCAAGCCAACACTAGCATATGTACACTAACGTTATATTTTCTAGTACAAATATTTATTTATTTTTAATTGACTCACCCGCCTGCAGTACCTCGACGGCCCACTAGGGGGAACCCCTGATTCAGAGCACAAAGAAGCAGGACTGGACTCCCAAATTAAAGGTTGTGAAGACACTGGAGGCCACAGCTTTGGTCCGACGCCACAAAAAGGATACTGAGAGCAATGATGTTGATACCCTGGACCGCATACTTGTAGTAATACCAGTTCAGAGCCTGATAGCAACACAGGACCACCTTGGCATCAGAAGGAGGAGTCTGCAACAACAACAAAAGGAATGAAAAGGGGAAAGTATTTTCTAACGGTTTTAAAATTTAAGAACGATCATTCTATATAAAGAACAACATGGGAAATTTCAAAGTTGCTTTAGGTTTGCACGCACACACACACACACACACACTTCTGTTCTGTTAGAATAACTAAGACAAGGCGAACAAGGTGTCCCAACCTTTTCCCGCCTGTGGACCTGGACCTTCTCGGGCGCCATGAGCAGCACCGTTCCGAGGACCCGGGCGTTCATCTTGGCCACGGGGATGCTGAAGACCAGCATCCAGGAGACGCTGCAGGCCAGGCAGTGGACCAGGGCCAGGGCCGGGTAGGCCAGCACCAGCCACACGTAGGTGCTGAACCGACGCTGGGTTGGAAAGACATCCAACACAACCCTCGTTAACCTGCAGCAGCTCCAAATGCTCAATTATAAATTGCTCTGATCTAGTCATTTTAAAAGTCCTTGAAATGTCACACACACACACACACACACACACACACCACCACCCCCCCCCCCCCCTCAGTCCCCTTACCCAATGGCTGGCTGAAGGACCGTCGTCCCTGGGGTGGGCTGGACCTTCCTCTACGGGGTCAGGGATGTTGATGGCCACAGGCGAGGACACCAACAGAGGAGCGTTCTCCTCTTCCTGGTCCGGTTCTTCTGGGACGGACTCACAGCGTGGGCCCTCGGTGGGTTCCTCCGTCGCTCCGTCGCCGAGCTGCCAACCACACAGCGTTCACAGTGTCCGATTGGTCCACTCGTTCCCTAATCCTCATGTAGTGAACACTATGTTCCCTAATCCCCATGTAGTGAACACTATGTTCCCTAATCCACATGTAGTGAACACTATGTTCCCTAATCCACATGTAGTGAACACTATGTTCCCTAATCCACATGTAGTGAACACTACGTTCCCTAATCCCCATGTAGTGAACACTACGTTCCCTAATCCCCATGTAGTGAACACTACGTTCCCTAATCCCCATGTAGTGAACACTATGTTCCCTAATCCCCATGTAGTGAACACTATGTCCTATCCCATGTAGTGAACACTATATAGTACACGCATATGGGGGAGAATATATATATTTTCTATAATTGAGTTGTGGGGTTGTGACCCTGTGTGGGGGCACCGGCATTCACATTAGGACAAATGTTGTTCTTAATTATAATTATTTTGAGGTCATGGTGTGGCGTTAGTTTTTAGAATTATGTTTCAGGGTCAGGTTTAAGGGTAAGGTTTTAGGATTCGGTTCAGGGTTAGAGTTCAGGGTTGGGTTTTTGGATGAGTGGTTCAGAGTTGGGGTTCATGGTTTGGTTTTAGGGTTAGGGTTCAGGGTTAGGTTTCACTTTACCTTCTCTATTGACTTTCCAAATGGCCACATGAAGTAGCACATCAGCTTCCAACATAATCGCCCTAAAAAAAAAAAAGGTTAAGTCATAAAAAACATTTCAAAGTTTCATCAGAAGATCTACAAGCCGTGTGAAGGGTGGCTGTTATCTTTCCACACAAACATACAAACATACGCCCAAACACACACACACACACACACGCCCACACAAACGCCCACCCACCGTAGGGGGCCCCACATACGGTGAGGAACATGAGGGGACACATCAACAGGTAGGTCAGCGAGATCCACCAGCCAAACGCCACCACGTACAACACGTTCCCACAGGTGAACACAGAGCCTGAAACAAACAACCAGAAAGAACTGTAGTGAACAAAACCATGGGGGGGGAAGTAACACGACAGACCGGGTACGACTTTCACCACAACCTGCACTACGCACGGTTTCCCATTAGCGATCTCTAGTGGCTCGCGTTTGCAGCTGCAGTTATCAGTTCTAGCAATAGTATCAGTCTCAGTTTGAGATTTTGAGAATGAGGTTTCAATTCTTGGATGGATGGGGAGAAGTGATAGGCGAGACCTCTGCTAGCTTGTGGTTTGATGGTGTTCAGTTCGGAGTAGAGCTCCCGGACCTCAGCGGACAGGTCCTCTATGGGCCTCTCGGTCACATGGTTCTTCCACTTCCTGAAGCCGAACTGTGCGAGAACACACACACACACACACGTCTGACAGTAGCATGGATAGCAAGTAGCATGGGTAGACGAAAGTTATGATAAAACATCTTGGAATATCAATATCAACTATTATGCATTTCCACAGACATTTAGTTACCAACCCTTTTTTTGGCCTAAACCGGCGACACATTTGACACTACAACTCATAGTGTCATAGTGCTTTTGCACCTTGCACTGTTTCTGTCACACAGGACCCAAGGAACACCACTTCCATGTATCAACACCATCCCGGACTACAAGACCCCGTCGGTGGGAGGGTTGTGGACGCTGCTGCTGCTGCTGCTGCTTCACTTCACCTTGTAGTTGTTGGCCAGCCTGTTGGCCTCCAGCTCGTTCTCCGCCCGGAGGGTGGTCCTGGCGGTACCCTCACACCATGCTTCCTCGCTGACCCGCGGGGAGGCTGAGTGAGCCGAGGCCCCCAACTGGCCCCCTGGCGTGGAGGTCAGGACAGAGGAGGTTGTGTTAGAAAACCACGTTAAAAAAAAAAAAAGATATATATATATAATATATATATATATATATATAAACAAAACTTATTTTTTAAAAAGGTCCTGTAGGTGACATTTAAGCGTGATCATCTGACAGTGTGATGTGTTAGAAATGCCTCAGCAATCCATCGTCCGCTATGAGTGAATGTCCTGTTCTATGTCTGCCTCTGCAAGAGACCATTTAGGTTGTACCCTCAGGGCCTCTCTTCTCTGATTGCGTCAGGGAATTCATCTCAACCGTCAACCAAATGTACATCTAACAAGGTCCACATCTAACAAGGTCCACATCTAACAAGGTCCACATCTAACAAGGTCCACATCTAACAAGGTCCACATCTAACAAGGTCCACATCTAACAAGGTCCACATCTAACAAGGTCCACATCTAACAAGGTCCACATCTAACAAGGTCCACATCTAACAAGGTCCACATCTAACAAGGTCCACATCTAACAAGGTCCACATCTAACAAGGTCCACTGCGTTTTTTGGGGGGGGTTGAAAACTTAGAAAAAGTTTTTCTTCTCTTCCCTCTTTTTGCAACTCTCTCAAACCTCAATGTTACATTTTAACCTGATTATGTTCACACAATACACCGCGACACACACAATAACCAAATAACCAGAAATAGTAGCATGGTCAGCGTTACTGGTCAAAAATAAACCCGTTTGGCCAGGGGCATTTTAAATGATAAAATTGCATCCTGTGAGCCAAAGTTTGAAAACAGTCGGTCAAGAGACCAGAGAATACCAGACCAGGAACCCCTTACCTCTGTGGATGGCCAGGTAACATTTGGGTGAATAGTGGCAGAAGAACTGAGAGGTGTCCTGAGAAGACGTGTCTCCCTGCTCAGGGGCGTGGGGGCCCACCACCAGCCGCTCGCCCTGACACAGATGCTTCGGAAACCAGGGATGCTGGGGCTGCAGCGGCGGATGCTGGGGCTGCTGGGCTGCTGGGGCTGCTGCGGGCTGCTGCTGGGGGTCGACACGGTGATCTAAACCAGGCCAGGGGGCATTGGGAACGGATGAGGTCAGAGTTGGACGTCAATGAGACGGGAGCACCGTTAGAATTGGGATCATTGTTGTTCTTCTCATACTTTTTTTTACTGAAAATATTAGAGCGAGTAATGTTCAGGTCTAATATCCGTGTTTCACACACATTGGGAGGTATGTGACCAGTTAAAGTTGACTTAGAACCACTTAATTGAACTAATTCGGAATAACGATACAATTACACAAAACGGTCGGGAAACGAAATCAAAAAATGTATATATGTTTAGGGATATACATTTTTTTACTCTGATGCCACTCTGATGTCATGAGAAACAGTGTGTTGTTCTACTACTCTGAAAACTGACAATAAACTGAAAGCTTCTCGGTTCTCGGTGAGTGGTCATAAAGTGTTCCGATCTGTGACGAACAGAAAACTCCTGACAGTCACGCAACATTCCGCTGCCTAGTTTCCCATCAGCCGCATGGAGCGAACCAAGAGCCCGTAAAAAATACCAATTACGCACGGATTTAAAACACCTTGGCATCTTTACTACATTATATGATCTATGCGGGAAGTGTTCACTGCTTCAGAGTCTGGTGATTTAATAGTGAATAAAAGTAGATGTATATGAAAGTGTAGCTAATTATGGAAGCTCTCGTCCAAACACACCAACAGCCAATTAACAACAGGCAGGCCTGTTCCAACCCAAAATGGCCACAAGTCATAAAAGATTGAATTTAATTAAAATAACGAACGTCTGTGGTGCAGGTAACAAAGAGAAGCATGTCAGTCCACCTCGCAAAACACACTTCCAAAAACTTCCAGGGGCCTTTTGCAGGTGATGGGAACACAATCACCAGGTGAGGCCTCACCTGAGTCAACAACACCACATTATAAAGCATAATAATAAGAGTATATGGCCCCATGATACCAGTACATGTCTAAAGGTGCACAGGTCCGATCCCTACATGCGTTATGTGTAACACACACACAAGTTGTGTGTGGGCTACAGGTACGCGACCAACGACCGCACGGTTCTCCTCACCTGGGCTTTGGACCGCAGACCTCCTCCTCAGAGAGTCCACCTCCTGGGGCAGCAGCGACGAGGTGGTGTTGTTTTGGGCCATGTCCTTGGTGTGTTAGTTAGTTAGTGGGTGGTGGTGGTGGTTGTTGTTTGTGTGCTGAAGTCCCTCACCGCCGTCCCACCATCTCTGTCTGTCGTACTCTTCAGCCGGGGGTAGACCGGAGATGGGCGGTTCGCAAACGAATCGATTCGTTTTTAGTGGCTCGTGGTCCTCGCGACCGAAATCAAACGAATCGATTGGAATGTATCGAGTGGAATTTTATTTATAACAATAAGAAGTTAGTTACAGATTTATGTTGGCCATCACTAATGTATTGTACTATATTTAATTTGCAATGGTTATTGTTTCCAATAACTTCCACTTTCAGCTTCAGTAATAGGCCTTTAGGTCTTTATCTTTTTATTTTTCTTCTATTTCAATACTTTAAATACTCATACTCATACTAAATAATAAATAAAAACAACTTCAACCATATAGTGGGCAATTGTTATACAAAAACAAAGTTGTTTAACCGCACCCGCTTCAAGGTAATACTACTTAACATTAGTAAAACGATCTTCCACCATGTGCCAGTCAAACTGGTTAATCACCCAACCACAGTGGTGAGGACGCTTTGCCAGTAGACTATAAACCATGGGAAGAAACCTTCAACTGTCGCAGGAGCAACCAGTAGGCTACAGTTGATCATAAATAAAACAACCTATTTGTATTTGAACCATGAAAAAGTCATCGAGCAAGAGAGTCAAATAAACAGCTTCTGTGCAAGATTACAGGATGGATCATCTGAAGACTGTTTGTCTGTCTGCTTAATCCTAAAAAAACGAATAACGCTCGTCATCATGTGAAGTTTATGTCAGGGATTTTATTGCAAATTAAATTGTATGCATAGCTCTAATAGTAAAGAAGGTTTCTGCAACTTAAAACACAGGCAGACACACACACAGACAAACACACACACACACACACACACACACACACACACACACACACAAATGTATTTCAATAAATAATTTTAATTTCAGAAGTGGGAAGAACTTGCGTTCAGCAAGACATTCAATATATCCTATGTGGACAAATATAAATATATATATATTCATACGTAACATATACATATACACATGGTTTAAGAGAGTCCCGTCACGGGGCGGAGGGACGGGGGGTCGCTTGATAGGCAGAATATCGGAGGTAGTCCCGGATGATGTAAGATATGTCCAGCTGACCTATGACCTCCAGGCCTCTCCTGCCCACCGTCGTCCTCACCCGGATTCTGCTGAGCTGCTGTAGACTCAGAGGGGTGCCTGTGGACGACAAGAGACACCCACACACACGTTGGTCGGACGACAACAAATGTTTTCCAAGCGGCCATCTTGGTTCCATCTCGGTTTCTAAACGGTAGCTAGCTAACGTTGAGAGAAGCTAGCTTCTAGACTTTTCTAGACAATTTGATGATAATATTATTTTGTATAATTTACAAAACAAAATTGCAATGATAACAACAAGTCAATTATGGATTTCTGTTGTCCATCACTAATGTAACACATAACAATGATTATATATAATATACTTATATATGTAATATAAGTAACAATTTGACGTTCCTCCTTTAACACTTGTTAACTTGTTGTCGCTCAACAAACGCAACCACATAAAAATAATAAAATGGGCTGAAAAGTAAAAAAATGTCTTGATATATTGTTATTGTTTCTTCATAGTTTGTCCCTCGCTATTCTAGTCAGCCCTTCTTTCTGCACTGGAAACCAGTGTTTTATAGTCCTGAGGTACCAGAACCAAGTTCTACCAGAACTTGGTACCTCAGGACTATTCTAATTATGTTATTGTCCTGAGGGGGTCCCACGACTTGGTTCTGGTACCCCCCCCCCCCCAGGACAAGCTGGACCTCATATCTCTGTGGATGTTGTTAATGGACCCCGGACCAAGTGACCAAGTGACCGTACCCCCGTAGGCTTTGAGGCAGGTGGCGACGGGAGAGCCGGGGTCGGCACAGTCGAAGGGTTTCCGTCCACGCCGGTCCCTGG
The DNA here is from genome assembly GCA_027704905.1 of Muraenolepis orangiensis. Taxonomy (NCBI): domain Eukaryota; kingdom Metazoa; phylum Chordata; class Actinopteri; order Gadiformes; family Muraenolepididae; genus Muraenolepis; species Muraenolepis orangiensis. Next base: position 4,145,517 of record CM051022.1, on the reverse strand, counting down.
TCTGCGTGTTCCCGCCGAACTCCACCAGCAGGTCGACGGCGGCGGGCGCCTGGCCGAGCGCCGCGTGGTGCAGCGCCGTGTCCTCCGACTTGGACACGTTCACGTCGGCGCCTGAGCCCAGAACAAACGAAAAATATGAGGTGAAACACATCACAGATATGACCCCAAAAAACCACCCTGGAAACTGGCGGCGCAGTGCCTAGCCTAGCCTAGCGGGCAGAGCGTGACTTTTGTAACCGCGGTCCGTTTTCACCTGCGTTCAGCAGCTCCAAGATGCAGTCCAGGTGACCTTTGGTGCAGGCGGCGTGAAGCGGGGGGGCGTGGTCCTCGTCGCACGCCTCCAGCTCCGCCCCCTTGGTGATCAGCAGCCGTACGATGTCCACGTTACCTGAGGGACCCAACCGCAGCCCGCTCACGTGTCGCAACACACAGTGTTTCTCATCCTTGTGGTGTCAAAGCACTTTCAGCTGTGTTTTTATGTACAAAAGGTGTAATACAAATAAAGATTTATTATTATTATTATTATTATTATTATTATTATTAAGTGATTTGATAACATGATCTTAATTCAGAGTCTAAAACCCTATTACACCTCACTCACTGTGTTCACATTCATTATTGTAAGGGTCAATATGAAGCACTCCTAACCAACGACTTACATGCAAAGTTAGACAGCCCATGGAAGCATGCCTGTCTGTCTGCCTGTCTGTCTGTCTGTCTGCCGTCATGGCCTGTCTGTGGTGTCTCACCCTGCGTGCAGGCCTCGTGAAGCGGGGAGGTCGGTGGGGGAGGACAGGGGTCCACTTGGGCCCCTCGTTTCAGCAGCAGCTTGACGCAGGCCAAGCTGCCCGCGGTGCAGGCGTGACACAGGGGCGTCCTGCCCTGGATGGTCCTGACATCCACCTGAGGGGGGCGCCAGAGTGCCAGGTGAAACCTTCAGGCCATTACAAATATATATATATATATATTTATTTATATATATCCATTTACTAAGTCATTTATTAACACAAACAAATACAACTAGTCACCGGGAACATAAAGTCTAAATATATTGATTACATTAGTTATTTTTCAAGCATCCTTCCAACCATCGATACTAAAAGTAAGGTATTTCAGATAATAGAACCAGCTTGTGATCTTGGTTGCAATGCTAGTTTGTGTAGAATCCATCATTATTATTATTATTATTATTATTGTTATTTATTTAGGAATAGGGGGAGTTACAAATATGAGACACAAACAATATAATAATATAATATGAGTAAATGAATGCTTATGATTTTTGAAAATGAAAAAAGCAACGCAACTCAGCAGCATTTAACACACTCTCTCTCTCTTTCTCTCTCTCTCCCCCTCTCCCCCTCTCTCCCCTCTCCCTTGTACCTGCGCCCCCGCCTCCAACAGCATGCGGACGCAGTTGGGGTGCGCCTGGACGCAGGCCTCGTGCAGCGCCGTCACATGGTCCACGGTCACCGTGTTGACGGACGCTCCGCCCTCGAGCAGCCGCTGCAGCTGCAGCGCGCGGCCCTGCGACGCCGCTTCGTGGAGGGCCGTGCGGTCGGCCCAGGAGCCTTACACACACACACACACACACACACGCACACGCAAACACGTCACACGCACGCATACACGTCACACGCAAACGCGCACGCGCACATGCAAACACGACACACGCACGCATACACGTCACGCACACACACACGCCCACGCGCACACACACGCCCACGCGCGCACACACACACGCCCACGCGCGCACACACAAACACCTCACCCCACTCCCCCAAATGGGAAACCCCATGGCTCACCCACCCCCCCCCCCCCCCCCATGGCATACCGCGTCAGCTGCTTATGATGATAGTAAAATAAAACACACATCCAGTACACACACTGAAATCAAACTCTTATCACTAACACGCGAGTGTGTGTGTGTGTGTAGTGTGTGTGTGTGTAGTGTGTGTTCGTGTCGAGTACGAGAGGGTCTCACCGGTATCACAGAGAGACGAGCGGCGAGCAGCTGTCACCTCCATGACGCCTCAACAACAAGTTGGAGAGAGAGAGAGAGAGAGAGCAACGCGTCAGGAGCCCCTGCTCCTCCTCCTCCTCCCCCTTCTCCCACCCCCTCATCCCCCTCCTCCTCCTCCTCCTCCCCCTCATACCCCTCCTTTCCTCCTCCCCCTCATACCCCCCCCCCTCCTCCTCCTCGTGTGTTTAGGGAAGGGGAACAGCGCCACAGTGATGGAGGGGACTGGACAAAATGCCGGGCATTGTGGGAGTAGTAGTAGTAGCAGTAGTAGTAGTGGTATTAGTAGTGGTAGGAGTAGTAGTAGTAGTAGTAGTAGTAGTAGTAGTAGAAGTAGAAGTAGTAGTAGTAGTAGTAGTAGTGGTAGTAGTTAGTAGCAGTAGAAGTAGTAGTAGTAGTAGTAGTGGTAGTAGTAGTGGTAGTAGTAGTAGTAGTAGTGGTAGTAGTAGTAGTAGTGGTAGTAGTTGTGGTAGTGGTAGTAGTAGTAGTAGTGGTAGTAGTAGTAGTGGTAGTGGTAGTAGTAGTAGTGGTAGTGGTAGTGGTAGTAGTAGTAGTAGTAGTGGTAGTGGTGGTAGTGGTAGTAGTAGTAGTAGTAGTAGTAGTAGTAGTAGTAGTAGTAGTGGTAGTGGTGGTAGTGGTAGTAGTAGTAGTAGTAGTAGTAGTAGTGGTAGTGGTAGTAGTGGTGAGTAGTGGTAGTAGTGGTAGTGGTAGTAGTAGTAGTGGTAGTAGTTAGTAGCAGTAGAAGTAGTAGTAGTAGTAGTAGTGGTAGTAGTAGTGGTAGTAGTAGAAGTAGTAGTAGTAGTAGTAGTAGTGGTAGTGGTAGTAGTAGTAGTGGTAGTGGTAGTAGTAGTGGTAGTAGTAGTAGTAGTGGTAGTAGTTGTGGTAGTGGTAGTAGTAGTAGTAGTGTAGTGGTAGTGTAGTAGTAGTAGTGGTAGTAGTAGTAGTAGTGTAGTGGTAGTGTAGTAGTAGTAGTGGTGGTAGTAGTAGTAGTAGTAGTGTAGTAGTAGTGTAGTAGTGGTAGTAGTAGTAGTGGTAGTAGTGGTAGTAGTAGTAGTAGTAGTAGTAGTAGTAGTAGTGGTAGTAGTAGGTAGTAGTGGTAGTGGTAGTAGTAGTAGTAGTAGTAGTGGTAGTGGTAGTAGTAGTGGTAGTGGTAGTAGTGGTAGTGGTAGTAGTGGTAGTAGTAGTAGTGGTAGTGGTAGTAGTAGTGGTGCATAACACGCGTAGGTGTAGTTGTAGTGAACGTAGTGTTATGTTTATACGGGGGACCGGACACCGCCGCCGGTGGAGGAGGAGGAGGAGGAGGAGGAGGTCGTCAGCTGCTTCCGTTTCCTAGGACTACAGATCGCCGTCCGACAAACGGTGGCTGGTGAACTTCTACCGTGGCACCGTAGAGAGCCTCGTCACTGTGTGGAACAGAACACCACTGCACGGGACAAGAAAGCCATCCAGAGGGTCGTGAGGACGGCAGAGGAGATCATCGGAGTGTGCACTTCCATGCATCGAGGAGATCTCTATTGACCAGGTGTAGGAAGAAGGCCATCTCCATCACAAAGGACCGCAACCACCATGGGCTCCATCTATTCTCCCCCCCCCCCTGCGGTCCGGTCGCCGGTTCCGCAGCATCCGTACAAGGACAGCTTTTATCCACAGGGCAGGGACCTACTGAACTTCTAGGAGTGCTGCCACTATCATAACATTGTCATCCATATTACAATACACCATCATACTTTTGCTGGTCTTTCTGGACTCATTAGTCACTGCACTGCACTGTATTCATGAGGATGCTGCACTACTGGCACTTTAACATGTTCTTAGCACAACAGTCACTTTATCTTTATTGTGTATAGTATTTTTATGGTATAGGGTATAGGGTTTTAGAGAATTCATACAGCGGGAGAGAAATGTAAAGAAAGGCCTTGAATGTCCTTCTCTGGCTTTGTTTCAATTGTATACTGTGGAATTGACTTACAAAAAGCATGCCTCAATACCTTAAATGATATGACCTCCCCACCTTCCACATTATTTAATTGTGGGCAATGTTTAACATCTGAACGGTTCACCCAATAAAAACCAAGACCAACGTTTTCACAATTCATTTTTTTAGTTTTACTTTGCAGTACAGAAATCATTTGAACCCATGTTGTACAATGTTAAAACCATGAAGATGCAGGGCTCCTATCAAGTCAATACTGAGGTCCTAGACATTTGGTCCTTCTAACACCATCCCGCCCAGCTCCTGCTCCTCCCAACCACGCTTCAAATGCTTCATGGTTATGGTTTGTGTTGTTTGTTTGTTTTTGCATAATACAGGAACTATACGGTCTCCTTGGATACGTTATAATTACTTAAGCTTCTGCAAACAGCAGCAGGGCTGTTGGCCATTTATGCTGACACTATATTCATCACCGTGGCTTGGCTTCTTCCGGCTTGGCAACCCAAACAGGGTAGCTGTGCTACACCTTCCGTGTGTGTGTGTGTGTGTGTGTGACGGCTCTTCCCACATCGTAAACCGCACGAGCGCCTTGAATTACCTGCTGAACATCCTGCATATTATCATAGTTAGTGAATTAACTGTGTGTTACGTTCTTTAAAAACGGCACCGAGGCCCGCAGGACAACAACAACAACAACAACACACCAGGAGAAGCCAAGCCACTCGCTGATACCTCAACCATAAAGGAACAAAAACTCACGACGAGACAAAACTCACATGGCGGTTGATGTCACATATCTTGATTTAAATCACCAGGAGTAGGAGGACAGCCCCCATACAATACACCCCCCCCCCCCACCCACCCAATGAACAATTTAACTACCGATTTGATACATCATATTTCTTTTGGCATCTTTGGAATATGTCCCCCGTCCGTCCGTGAGGGGGGGGAGGGTCCGTATACAACATGATCGTGACGCTGGTCTGGTATCTGGTGTGTATATCTGAACTCAGTGCAACCTTTCCTAGAATGAGATTAGAAGACAAAAGAAAAACAACCACCTTCTCCACCAACACTCCTACATAACGTTCTTTTAGTTTTACAATAAGGTCTGGGGGGGGGGGGGGGGGTCGGGGGTCGGTGGCCTTGGATTTTAAGGGTTATTCAGCGTCGCCGAAGATGTCGTTCTGCTTGCGGTTTATGTCCCCAAAGTCAAAGTCCGTGCCGGTCATCCGCTTGAAGATGTCCTGGATGTCGCCGCAGGTGGTCTCGAAGTGGGTGGTGGCGTCGTACGAGCGGGAGATGAATACCTGACGGGAGAGGAAGAGGAGGGAAGAGAGAGGAAGGGGAGAGGAGAGAGAGATTGAGAGGACAGCCCCATTAAGGGGGGGGGGGGGGGGGGCAGACGAGTGTGATCACAACCCACATGCTTGGACCTTTCTGAAATAGTAATAATAAAAAGAGGGAAGAACCTAAGGGCTATAGCTCAATTTCTAACCAATCAGGTCCTCTCGATACCATTTGGTTTCGGGGACTCCGGCCAATCAGAACATTTAAGGACATCCTAAATCCTGCCCTCTCTTCTCTGTTACTCTCCACTAGGAGCTGCTTTAACTCCCTTATCAGGGCTGTGTCTGAGGTAAGAACAGGTTTTGAAAATCAACCAAAGCGGAGCTGCTGACCTGGCTGTCGTGTCCCAGGTCGGTGGGGGCGTACAGGTCGCTGACGCTCACGAACTTCTGCTCTATGGGCTCCAGCAGGTCCAGGGCGGGCTTCAGCTCCTTCTCAGGGTCGCTGGTCTCCACCGCCGTGCTGACGATGGCCACGTACTTCCCCTTGGTGGCCACGTTGTGCGCACAGGAGATCATGCACACGTAGATATCTGTGGACCACGAGGAGGAGAACGTCAAGGGTCTGAACCACGGAACGGAACGCGTTAAAAGCATCAACTGTTCCTCGGCCCGTAAGTAATCTAACCACCAGGTTTTGTCCAATACCGTACATCATTGTATCTTGCGTCACATCTTCAATGGCGGAGGTAACAACAGTTGACTTCGAAATTCTAACTATCACCACTAGGACGTTCAAATCTTCAAACAAGCAAAATGCATTTATTTCCCTTAACAGCACCCACTGGGAGATCTGCAGAGAGAGAGAGAGAGAGAGGGAGGGAGGCTTCCTGCGGGTGCTCACCGTGCTTCCTGCTGACCTGGTTCTGGGGGATGATGATCTGGCAGGAGTTGATGTCTCCAGTGCCCTTGATGGGATGACTCAGGATGCAGATTATCCGGATCACCTGACCCACCTTCTTGGCCCGGTCCATGATGTAGCTGGGGTCGCAGATCAGCTGCTTACAGCGCGCTATCTGGTGGGAGAGAGGGAGGAAAGGACAGAGAAACGGATAGAAATAGAACAAAAAATAAATACTTAATAAAAGACACAGAGATGGAGAACCCTGGCGATCAAACACCCAAATGTTTTATTAACGATGGGAGGAATCTGTTCTCAGATTCAACTGCTTCAGACACCCTCTGGAGATAACCTCATGGTACTCCTCAGGGTTTTCCCCTCCCGTTAGCCACCTCTCCTCACCTCTCCTTCAGACTTGACCCCGACCACCTTGCCATCCTCAAAGATGACCTCCTCGATGGGCTTGTTCAGCATGTAGATCCCCCCGTAGATGGCGCTCAGCCTGGGCAAGACACACAACGATGCCCACCCACAGTTAACAGACAGGTCCAGGACCGCCGGCCCAAACAGTAGTTGTCACCAGACTTTTCACAAAACTTTGTTGTTTAATCGTGATTTCATAATTAACAGTTAAAACTAGTAATCATGATGAATGCGTAATTATTTGTCTGTGATCCCCATTCCCTCCCGCAGTATAAATTCCCTACAATTTAACACTATATACACTAAACCATGTACTATACTTACTATAGAACACTATGCTATAACAAAACTTGGTAGGTAGATTACCTTTGGGCCAAGGAACAGATTATTTTTATTATACTAATAAAACAATAAATGTTCCCGCCAAACGGTCAGCCGGTGACAGGTGTTCACCGTGGTGTTGGCTCACCTGGCGAAGCCCTGGGGCAGCTCCCCCAGCCCGTAGAGCGGGTACAGGTAGGGACTCTTGCCGTATCGGGCCAGAGACTCGCTGTACAGTTTAATCTTGTTGATGGTTTCCAGGCAGGCCTGATCCAGGTACCTGAAACACAACGGTTGGGGAGGGGTGGGGGGTTAGAATCCCTGCTCATGGAGACGGGACACATCTCTACCTCCCGGGAACAAGTCCACCTACTCGTCTGTGCGGTAGAGGGCGAGCGAGTGTCCCGTGAAGTCCACCACGTCCTGGCCCAGGTCAAACTTCTTGTACACGTCCCTCATGGTGGTCTTGTTGGGGTCCACGCCCTCGAAGGTCTTGGGGTCGTTGGGGTCGAAGGCGGTCACAAAGTTCAGGAACTTCTTGAAGCGTCTCTTCTCAAACATTCCCATCAGACCTGTCATACGGGAACGAGGCGTGAGAACTTAACCTCTTTGGCTGGTTTTATTATCATTTTTGTCCATGCCATGTTGTCTTAAATGACACACACACACACTAAAGATGCTTTGGGAGAGATACAGGGGCTTTCATTTGTGTGTACTTTGTTAGCCAGCTAATGGCCAGTCTGGTGAGACTGGCCATTACTTCTGGTGAGACTGGCAGAGATCTGTTTCTAGCAGACAGCGCCTGCTAATTTCTGACCAATCAGGGCATCCCTTCCCTGATTGGAACCCTCATAGTGAGGGAGGAGCGTTTTTAGAGTTTCTCATTTTCTTAAATCTTTCCCCTATTCTGCCTCCTCCCCCTTTACAGCCATGGCCTTTATAGTCCCAAGTGTCCATGCAGATGAGCCCCCACCCCAATGTCCCCAGAGGTGGACACTTACTGGACGCCAGGGCCTCCGTCTCGGTGGAGGGAACCTTGTAGATGCTTCCCTTCTTGTACACGTAGCTGCCCTCCACCACCTTGAACTCCAGGTAGCGGGTCACCTCGGTGATGAGGAGCATGCGGACCAGCTGACCTGCACGCACGCACGCACACACACACACACACGTAAGATAAAAGTGTATTACCCAATGTGAATCTTAAATGGTAAATAGACTATAATAATAGACATTTCTATAGCACTTTTCTGGCCAGTGGCAACTGGAAGCGTGTTCCAATGAGGGCCTCCCATCCACCTGTGGCCTCCCTGGGATTCTGCCTGGCTGCGGGTGGCGTCACACTACCAGCAGCTGCGGGCCGCGTGGAGTTCAGCAAGAGACGTACCGTTGGCCATGAGGAACTTGGGGATGAGGTCCACGTTCCAGTCACGGCCTTTCCCCATGGATTCCGGGGGGCTGCCGGGGATGTTGAAGCGATTGTAGAGCTGTGAGACACACACACACACGAAAAATGTAAGACGGGTGGCTACTGGTTAGAGCTCATAACACGGAGGATCAATCAGACCCCACCGAGGCTCCACAGCACGGCTTTGTGGCTCCCAAACACGCAGCTAAACCAGCACGCCTACCTATGGTTTGTGTTTATGTGCATTCTGAATATTATAAAAAAAGGGTGGAGACCAAGGTGGGCTAAGGCAGGGGTCAGCGGTCAACTTACATCTTCCAGAGGGGTGATGGAGGCGCTCTCGCCACCGTAGTACGAGTTCCGGTCCATGTGTAGAACCTTCTTCCCCTTCACCGACATGATGCCAGACAGAATGCATTCCTGTTGGACCACATTAGTTAGACACCAAAAAACATTTATATACACAGGAGCAGCTGACAAACCTACGCTCATCACATACTTGGCCATTTTATGATGTTTTCATATTTAAGGAGGTTTAATAATATATATCCAAAATAATAGCAACCTTTAAAACATTTCGGTGAGCATGTCAGCACTAAATGGTCATGTCTAGTGTCCACAGACTCAACACGATTACAGCAGCTCTGGAAGGTCATGTGATTCAAGTGGACTTTATTCCGGATCATTCTTTTGCTCCTTTACAACAAGCAAGGCGGTCCTCGACACCTATGTCCTGTTTTGATCATTTTGTTTAACCCGATTCGGGTTAATACGCAATCAATACAGCCATGGAAAAGAATGTCACTCGTATAAACACTTTAAATGTATTCTACATTATTTCCATCAGAATAATCTTTAGATTTGTTCCAAGTCATCTTTCTAAATCAGAAATGTTGTAGTAGCACGATCATTTGAAGGCGAGACCAGAGTGATGCAATACATCAGGGCAGAAAGTAGTTTCATTAGGTGTCAAGTGGTAAGGGAGCAGCACATCTAGACTACCCACAGGTCAGTAACTCAACCTCCACTGGGTGTTGTGGACAACAATAATGGTTACATCCATTATCCCGTGACAAGGCGGCCACTAACAGGAAACGCTAATCACTCTCTTCCACATATACTTGGAATGTTTGTTTGGATTCTTCCCACACCAGAATTATAGGGTTTTGCCCGAGAGTTTAGTTGGTTAGTTTATTATAGCCAGCTCCAAAAACAGGAAAACCCCAGGCAGGATAAAAGTACAGGCTTAGACAACTATGATGGGTGTAGTCCTCTCTTTCTGTAAAGAGTGACCTGAATAAAGAGAATACATTGTGAAGCCCACTGAGAGAACCCTTCCACACAATACAATTGATGTGGCATCTCCTTGCTGGTCCCGGACAACATTCTAGCATACGATCAATCACTCAAATCAACTGACTTCGGTGTTTGGTTATTAATTTTACACACACACCCACACTTCCTCTGACATTCATGTCAATCCTTTGAACGGAAGACACGGCTGGCATGCTGAGGGAAGAAGATTTAGCGTACAGTCAGCCAGAAACAAGGAAGCCAACTGAGCAAATAGGAGGCAAAAACTGCACCCAAAAACTGTCACTTGAGTTCAATCTTCCAACACCTCCGACTTGCGTCAGGGATTTAAAAGACAAGTGGGTGGAGCCAGAAAAGGAATAACTTAAGAGGACAGTTTGTTTTACAGTAGAAAAAGACAGAGCAACGCATAAAACGTACTATATAAACAGCCACTATAGCTAAACAGTTGACAGCAGGATCACACCCACTCACAAAGTGCTGATTATAAATGAGTGTCAGCACCCATCCGTTTCAATCTGTTCTGGTATACATCACCAATTATCTATTTGTTTTCCCCTTCCGTCCCCCATCCTAATCCAAAAGCTTCATGTGAAGCGTCATGTGAACGGTGTTACTTCCGATGGAATCATAAAGGACTAGTGTGACGCTATGAATCTGCGACCACAATTTAAACCAAACGTCAATGTGAACTAAGGGGAACTGGTTCGGTTCCTGTGTCAGCGCTGACAACCATTGAAAAAGAGGAACTGGTTCAGCTTGCACACATGCACACCTGGCCCAGGCTACAGCCACACTATAACATATGCATCTAGAGCCGTGCAAGGATATATTTTTTTAGATCGTTTTGAGAGAACGCATCTTATCAAAACGTTGGGACTGCGGTGTAGTGTCACCACACCCCATCACTGAGCTGCTGCTGCTACAACAACTCTCAGCCATCTTTACATTCCTGCTCTGCAGGAAGCAACGTCATGAGCTCTACAGTGGCGGAAGAGCTCAAAGCCTTAGGACGTCCTGTCGGGACTGAGAAAAACACACAAACCACAACACTAACACTGACCAGCTAACTGAAACCCCTAACTACACGGCTACACGGGTCGACTGTACGTGGGCCATTAGACAAAGCAACACATATGCATCACGAGTTGTACACATGCTGCGCTTTGTCCCCCGTTGCATGGGGACCACACACACACACACACACAGTTGTTTCGTCTCCACAACCCGTTCAATACTAATAGTAACTCATCTAGAGATATACATATACACACACATAACACGCATGCATTGCTCGATTAAAAACGACTATCCGACATTTACATTACAAGACTTGCAACACCTTGTGTTCTAGGCCTTTGCAACCCGCTGGTGTCTGTCTAGTTTCCCGTCACATGAGCGGGCACCACCCAGTGGCTGGGTGCTGACACCACCCAGTGGGTGGGTGGTGCCTGTCGCTCCAGCAGCAGGGCGGAGGAGGCGGCTGAGCGATACGTTGTCTACACAGTCATCGTGGGTTGTTTTTTTTGCGGGACCGAGATCGTTCATTTGATGACCACGATTGTGTTCCTGAGACCATCTCTCTCTCTCTCTCTACCCCACCGGGTGTGATCACAACCTCCTCCACCTTCACTAAACTGATCCTTTTTTTAAGCGTTTTAAAAAAAAAAAATAGGAGGCCCAGGGCCCGTCGGATCTTTACCGAAGAACGGTGGAGAAGAACGGTTCTTCTCGACGTGGCTCAGCACCGCACACCCTCGTCTCAACAGCTCGGTTTTAAACCATAAGGGCCCGATGTGTAAACAATATCGGCTCCTTACAAAAACATGTTATACTCATTTTATTATTATTATTTCCCCAGTCGTTACACGCAGACATGTCATGGGTCTTTCGAGAAGATCCGACGGCTCACTGGCCTCCCTGAACCCGGCCAGGAGGTCCTTACTGTACCCTGGGAGGGACAGAGGAACCGCCTCTGGTGGAACACAACCATGATCACATGCACCAAAGAACGGTGTGAGAACCCAAGGGGGGTGGTGGGTGTCCACAGCATCGGTGTGTGTGTGTGTGTGTGTGACGTCGACTCCTCCTAGCTGGAAGAAACACAAAAGCTGTCATACAGTCAGTCATCGTCCGATTACCGAGTAGTGAAATACTAAATAAGAAGATCCCACTAGTACTAGTACACACCAAGTAGTCATCAGTATACCAGGCGGGGGGGGGGGGATATACACACATATGACAATATATGTGATATATGTGGTTAAATATGAAGTATGGAGGTGTGAATGGGAGGTAAGTAGTCGACGTGGTGCTGATTAGAGGCCCGCTCAGAGAGGGACGACCAGGTCGGAATTAAGTCGTCTAAACTCTGGATAAAAACGTCGAACAAAGCGGTCGTCCTCACCGTCAGCCCGGTGCCCAGCACGATGACGTCGTATTCTTCATTCATTTTATCAGCCCACCCCAACGGAAAGTCCTCTTCGTCTGCTTTCGCCCTTTTTTTCTCCTCGCGTTTACTCCGGAGTATAAGGGTTGTCTCTGTCGGTGAGGAAGAAAATGGAGACCCCGCCGCTGTAGTCCCGCCTCTTCCTCCTCAACGTCAAATAGAGAGAGACGCACCGCGCCTTTCCCTTTTCCTCCTCCTTCTACGCGGACCTCCCCCTTTCCCGCTCCCTCGACGTCACAGTGGGCCGCTCGGGTGAGGCAGTGGAGAGGGTCATGGGTTGTGTCGTTATCCCGGGTCTACCCGCCACGCCGTTTCCGGCTTCTCCGCCCCCCCCCCCCGTGTCTCACTTCCTGTGAACTGTTGCTGCCTGTACATACGTGTAATAATACATATGTGTAACACATACGTAATACAACCGTTTGATAACATTAACAATTTATTGGTTTGTTTCGTTGTTGTTTTTTACAAAATTGTAAGTTTTTGTACGTGATGAGAAATTCCAACGTTCTGTAAGTAAATTTTATTTTTTTTAAATAAAATACAATACAAAATAGAAAAAGTGTGACACTTTTGCAACCACATTCATAAATATGCATAATAAAACAAAAAAATAAGTGTGATGAACTATAAACCAATAATCGACCATCTATATTCTTATGAGCCAAGTCCACCGGAGAGAATTTAGAAGTTTAGAAGAGAATTAGAAAACAATAAATTGAGTTTCGACGAATAATATGGCAATAATAATCACGGAACACGGATATCCCTCTTGTCTTAAGTCCCGCCCCCTCCCTCTCTCGCCCAATAAGGCTCGTTTGGAGCTTGTACGTGGGAGGAGCTTATCTGAGACGTTGTGTGTGTGTGTGTGGGCCTATGTTCAACTTCAGCTCATAAAGTTTATTAAAAAAAAACACCTTTCACACTATTAAACAAGGCACTGAATAACCATAAGGAAATTATGTTTATATGTGTACATTTGTTTAATTTTTGTTAGAATATATAATTTTTTATTATAACAAAAAGGGTATTTATCATAATATAAAGCCCATCTTTGTACCTTATACAAAATAAACCAAATCTGAATCTGAATCTGAACCATCTCTTTATGTACATTCAAATGTTCATCAGCAGAAGCCATGAGTGGGCGTTTATCAACGGCCTCACACATTATGCATCGCTGAGTTGACAAAGGAATACATTTAGATTTATATAATAAATTATATAAATTCCATTTTCTTGTCAACTTGATCATTTTGGCTCAAGAATCAAGATAGCTTGATTATATTATTATTATTATTATTATTATTATTATACTATTATTATTATACTATTATTATTATTATTATTATTATATTATTATTATTATTATTATTATTATTATTATTATATTATTATCATTATTATTATTATTATTATTATATTATTATTATTATTATTATTATTATTATTATTATTATTATTATTATTTATTATATTATTATAGTGTGTAATCGATCAGGGGCCAACCAGGCACACTTAAAGTTCTAGGGAATGATTATTGAAAAAAAGAAAAGCACATAAACCCATTAGGATAATTAGTAGGATAATTAGTAGGATAATTAGTAGGATAATTAGTAGGATAATTCAACAGCAGATTGTCCAAACAAGATGAGGAATCGGACGGGCAATTACATTATTTGTCAAAAATTTGCATTGGAATGGAGAAAGAACTTGCATTAGTGGAATAATTAAAGGGGTATCATAAATATCATTTCAATGTGGGTCGTATGCGCAAATGACCACTGTTTACCTTTCCTCCATGCTGCCTGCAGCCTGACCTCCCACTTCTTTAGTTAGATCATGTGACTTTGCCCCAACTATCAACTATCAGCCATCCACACCATCAGATGACGGAGTTGGGCTAACTGCACTGAGCTGCTCCACCAGGGATACAGAGAGAATTGGCAACAACTACAAGTGTTTTTCATACTTTATCCCTAATGGGGATAGATAAAGCCAAACAATGGTAAAAGGCCAGAGCAGGAAACATTACAATCCGTCTTCTTAAAACCAATAGACTTGACCCGGTGTAGTAAAGGTCAACTTGAAACCATGCGGTCTAGAGCTACAAGCAGTCACATGACACAGTGTGGCAAGTACCTGACTGACTCGTAAATATAGATAGTGGTCGTAACACTTGAATGACTCAGCTTTCTATTCAATCATATTCCCATTGGAGGCTTGTGAGGATGGAAATGTACTTGATGACTTCTGTTGACTAGTAGTTTTCTCTTGTCTACAATACAAGATAGAAGATTTGTATTGTCCATTTGTAGGTATAGGTACATAGGAATGCTTACTCCCCATTCCCTCCTCATACATCTCAAAATCAACACCATACAAATATAAATATTTACAATAAAATTAACAAAAAAAGAGCATAAAGTGACTTAAATGATATGCACATGTTTTTTTTTGTTTGTTTTTTTTTACAAAAATCTTTAAAAGCATTTAAAGTGCCAGTAGTGCAGCAGCATCATGAATACTGTGCAGTACAGTACAGTCACTGTGATGAGTCCAGAAAGTCCAGCAAAGTATGTAAGTGTAATGTTACTGACATGTTATGATAGTGTAATGTTAATGACATGTTATGATAGTGTAATGTTAATGACATGTTATGATAGTGTAATGTTAATGACATGTTATGATGGTGTAATGTTAATGACATGTTATGATAGTGGCAGCACTCCTAGCAGGTCAGTAGGTCACTGCCTGTGGATAACAACTATCCTTAAACCTGGTAGTCCCTAGGGGACTGAGGCAGCAGCCTTGGGGTGCTCCGGTGTTGAGGACCAGAGTGGATGAGATGTTGGTCCCAATCTTCACCACTTGAGGCCTGCCCGTCAGGAAGTCCATAATCCAGTTACAGATGGGGGCGCCCAGACCTAGGTCCCTCAGTTTCACCTGTTCCTACCTGTTGAATGCCCTTATTGTAATGTAATGTATTGTATATTATGTTATTATATGTCTGTATATATTATGTTATTATGGTTTGTTAGGAAGGAAATGCATTTATGACTTCTGGTGACTAGTAGTTTTCCCGACTACCTGTTGAATGAACTTATCTTAAATTAAGAAGAAGAAAAAACAACACTGTCATTATTGTAATCAAATTAAAACCAACATCTGTAAAAAATGGCCCATCCCAAACACCCTCCCTCTCCCCTTTTCGTTACACCCACGTCGTCGATAATCAAGAGCGGAAAAACAAGTAATATCGATAATATTACACACCCTCGCTGCTGGGCGCCGCATCCACACTGTAAACATCGTCTGGTCCCCGGGAGAAGGAAAATACTGACTACTGTCTTCGTTTAGCAGTAGTGGGACCACACTTCCGGGTAACCGGATGTATGTGTTTCTCTGGAAAGACGGCTCGTTGCGAACACCTGTCTCATAGGTGACATCTAGTGGCCAATATGTGTCAACGCAACACAATTCAACGAATAACAACAACAATAATAACAAGAAGCAATATAATATAATACAATTCAATGTTAACGTTAAAACAAAGCAGGGCATTGTGTCAATCATTTTTATAAATAAGACTAGATCATACAAATCAACAGTAACGACATACTGGATAATACATTAACATTTTTAATCTACACTACACTATACACACACCCCTTCCACAGCAAGTGGACTATCTGCACTGCACTTTATACTTGGATTTATATTTAAACTGTTTGTAATTATGTACATAGGTACATTTGTGTAATTGTTCGTAACTCTTTTTATTTTGTACATGTGTTACCTGTATATTGCTGTAAGTTGTTGTTAAATCTTTGAGCTGTTCATAACATTTCACCGTACATTGTACACTATACAATTATACATGTGACAAATAAACCAAATCAGAATCCTAAATCAGAATCGGAATCTGCTCCTGCAGGAGCAGGGGCAACAGCAGGTAAAAGGCTGGAGGTGAGACGCGGGGACACGCCCACCTCCCGTCACGCCACGCCCACCTCCCGCCAGGCCACGCCCACTCCCGAGCAGCAGGTAGGGTTTGCCAACGAGTGTTGTTTCCGATCATGTTCGTCAGAGGAACACACACATCAGATCGGTGGTCGATTCCCTCCTGACATATACGAGAACATCTGCAGCTTCCTCTGCGGAGAATGGTGTGAACTACGGAAGGACGTGGACGTGGTACAAAAGGATTTGTGTGTGTGTGCGTGTGTGTGTGTGTGTGTGGTGTGGGGGGGTTGGGGGTGAGTTGTAACACCATGGGGAGACCGAGGGGCGCGCCTTCTGACAAGGACTTCACGTACGTCAGCCCGGTGGTCAAGTACCTGCTGTTCGTGTTCAACATGATCTTCTGGGTGAGTGACAGTGGTAGCGGTCATTGGCCTCGACCCCCCCTGGAGAGATGGTGTTCCCCCACCGGTTGATCATTGACTCTGACTCTGACTCTCTACCTCTCTCTCTCTCTCTCTCTCTCTCTCTCAGTAGTATGTTATACTATGTGGACTACTATGTGGTCTAGTGGTGATGTATAGTCTCTCTCTCTCTCTCTCTCTCTCTCTCTCTCTCTCTCTCTCTCTCTCTCTCTCTCTCTCTCTCTCTCTCTCTCCCAGTAGTATGTTATACAATGTGGTCTAATGGTGATGTATAGTGACTATACATCACCATTAGACCACATTGTATAACATACTACTGGGAGAGAGAAGAGAGAGAGAGAGAGATGGTGATAATGGTGATGTATAGTCTCTAGTCTCTCTCTCTCTGTCTCTCTCTCTCTCTCTCTCTCTCTCTCTCTCTCTCTCTCTCTCTCTCTCTCTCTCTCTCTCTCTCTCTCTCTCTCCCCCAGTAGTATGTTATGTTATACTATGTGGTCTAATGGTGATGTATAGTCTCTCTCTCTCTCTCTCTCTCTCTCTCTCTCTCTCTCTCTCTCTCTCTCTCTCTCTCTCTCTCTCTCTCTCTCTCTCTCAGTTATTAAATGTGACAGCAACATTAGCATTAAATGTGACAGCAACTCTTTATCTCTCTCCTCCTGATATCCTCGTCTAGCCTCACCCTGTGTGTGAAATGTTTGTATACATCATGTTAGGAATAGTTAACCACACACACACACACACACACACTGTCAAAACAAGAAAATGCGTTGGAATGTAACTGCATAGTTGTGTCACATTTTTGATTTAGAATCACATGATGTCACACACTGAGCTTTTAAGAGGATGTGTTGTTTGGGATTTAATTAGTATAATTCGGCTAATACGTATACGACTCAGGAGAATGCAGTGGAGTTGTGTTTTTTTGTTTAGACATTGGGTTCATATTGGATTGTCGATTGGGTGGATATTCGTTTTTATATTTTCTTATTCTTATTCATGATTAACATATGATTAATGAATTCATTTTGTAATAGGGGCCATCAACGTCATAATAATTTACAGCACATATTTTTTCCCTTTTGAAAGGTTCTATACAAGTGAAGTTATTATCCTTTTACTATATCATTAATTTATCAAGGTGCTGTTGATAACATTTTTATGTCGACGAAACTTAAAAAAAACAATACATCCATACATACTTTTTCAGAACAAAAAATAGAACTTTTGGGAATTAATCATTTCGAAATATTTGACGGGCCCAAAATTAAAGGGTCCCTATTTGACCACCAGGCGTGAGTGTGACATCTAGTGGCTGGATGTTTTCAACGTTATAGATTACAAAAACACCTTTAATTCACCAGTTTGTCAGTCCCCTTACCACGGAGCTGGAGCTCTCCAGGCTTCAAGTTGTCCACTTGTCGTCTAACCATCGGTAGTTTTGACATTTGGTCCAATCGACTACCATCAAGTTTGTTGACAAACGAGCGCAAACACTTGTTTGTCAGGGGATGTCCTAGTGTGTGCGTGCGTGCGTGTGTGTGTGTGTGTGTCTCATTCCTGTCGTGCAGGAACTTGAAGCTGTGGAATGTATCGTCTCCGCTGAGCGCCTCAGGCTACGGTCTTCTACCGATCTGTCGGCCGCAGTCGTAGCCACAAAACCTTGAATTATCTTCACGCAGGATACTTGGCAGTTTATTCAAGCTGAACCGTTACACCGGAACAGTCTTCAGTAGGATGACCTTCCTTTGACTACGTGATTAAGTTGATCATTATTATATATATATTAGAAAAGGCCTTATTTCACATGCTATACCTCTAGGTCTCGTAAGGTTGGCCTGGATACATTTCTCTGTACAGTGAAAATCTGCTATTCTAAATAGCTAGGTGTGTGTGTGTGGTTGGTGGGGTGTGTTCTACCTGGCTGGCCCTTTGGCACCCTCCGCCCTGGTGTGTGTGCGTGTGTGCGCACGTGTGTGTGGGGCCACACCGGTGTGGCTCAAGTCTCAAGTCGATTCAACTCGATTAAAAAGTAGTTTAGTTATTTTTTAGCAACATCCTTTGTTCATGGTCAGTCTAATGTCCACTGAATCAAGGTAGAGTTTAGTCTCAGTGTAATAAATAAATAAATACAGTATATATATATATATATATATATATATATATATATAAACACTGAGTCATGAAGGCAGGTCTGACTCAAGCTGCTGTGAGGTCTTCCCCTCCCTCCTGTACAAGCTGGAACACAAAACTAAATGAATTCAAAGTTCTTCACTTCTCAAAAGAGACGGGGATGTGTCAGATTTGGACCCCAGTGCTAATGTAATGGAAAAATACATTTATTGCATATTGCTTGGGGCTGGAGCTGCTCTTTTAATCCATGTGGAGGTTTTCTCCACATGCTGCTACATTACACTACACTACATTACACTACACTACACTACACTACACTACACTACACTACACTACACTACACTACACTACAGTTATTCAGCAGACTCTTTTTTTTCCAAAGCGATTTACAATAGTGCGTTTAACAAAGGTTGAGGTAAGAGAACAACTCGTCACCAGAAGTCAAAAGTGTATTTCATTCCTAACTAGTCTCCAAGAACTGAACCAGTGCTCAGGTAGAAGTTCAATAAGTTGGCCGACAATAGAACAATATCGAACTTACTAACTCTCAAGCAAACAATCGACTTAGTAAGACGCTAGTAAAAAGTGATAAGAGGAAGCGCTGTGTGGAAGGATCCAGCTAGTGTGTCCTGAAGAGATGGGTCTTCAGCCTGCGGTGGAAGATGGGCAGTGACTCTGCAGTCCTGACATCCGTGAGGAGTTCATTCCACCACTTTGGGGCCACAGGACAGAGAAGAGCCGTGACCTCGTAGATCGGCCACAAGGGCCCCTCAGCGAGGGGGGGGGAAATCAGCAGACGCCCTGAAGTAGTAGTAGAGCGAAGTGGACGGGCAAGGATGTAGGGCTTGACCATTGCCTGGAGGTAGGAAGGAGCTGTTCCTTTCACTGCCCTGTAGGCTACCACGGGAGTCTTGAAGTGGATGCGAGCAGCTACAGGGAGCCAGTGTAGAGAGACCAGGGGAGGGTGGATGTGTGGGAGAACTTGGGTCGGTGGAACACCAGACGAGCTGCAGCTTTCTGAACGAGCTTAGAAGTAAACTCCGAAGAGGTTTAGAATCTCGGGGACAAAGGTCTACATTTAGGTTACGTGTTCTCTTTAAAAAAACGTTGATTAACCATTAACCGGTGTCCTCTTCAGATCATCGCCTTGGTGATGGTGTCCATCGGGATCTACGCCCGGCTTTCCAAGCACGCTGGTAAGGTGTCCTCATTCCACAGAGTTGTGTCCTAGCATTTAGCATAGCATAGTTTTATCATAATGGGCTGATTGAGTCAAATCTATTGATGATTAATACTGATCATAATGTTAGACTACAGCAGCACCCACACACACACACACCATGTTACGATGTCTGAGTGGTAACGGGCTGGTTTGGTCTCTCCGAGTCCTCGTGCTTTTAATTCAGTCAAGTAATATCTATTCAAAATATATATCAAATGTGCTGTGAGTTAGATTTAGATTAGTCTTTTTTTTTTTCATTTGCCATTGAGAGGTGTGTTTATGTAACTGTGATGGCAGATGAGATAGAGCCAATCAAGGCATCCCTACCCTGATTGGTTCAGGGGAATGATTGGTCAGAAATTAGGTTCAATTGTCAGAAACCGAGGCATGGCCAGTCAACTACAAATCTTGAATCTTGAATCTTGAAATGACACTGAATAGCTCCTAAATCCTACACACAGCACCTATTTTAATAATACATCAAGAACCAAGAATCAAAATGCTTTGGCCCTTAACATGGGTATTGGTATCGAGAATCAGTCGAGTGCTACGGCCGAACCTCACCCTTGTGTCCCTGTGTGTCTAACCCTAACTCTCTCTCTCCTCCAGAGGCCGCCCTGATCGGTCTGTCGGTGGACCCCGCCATGCTGCTGATGCTCGTGGGCGTCCTGATGTTCTTCATCACCTTCTGTGGCTGTGTGGGGTCCCTGCGGGAGAACATCTGCCTCCTGCAGACAGTAAGTCACTCCGGGGGTTCCCAAGGTACCTGGAGTACCTGGAGAAAGCATGATGTATAGTTATGGCTATACATCATGAAGTTATGGTGTTTTCTATTTGAATAGAAGAAAACATTTGAGTGAAGAACAAAATGGCTTTGTACTGTAAGTACGCAGCATCCGTACAGCAAGGACAACCAGGTTTAAGGATAGTT
>CM051022.1:4094794-4117294 GCA_027704905.1 Muraenolepis orangiensis | reverse complement strand
CATCACCACCACCCCCACCCCTCTCTCTACAAGATGTCTTCCCACGGCAGAGGCCCCATTGTTGGGATGCTGTGGCTGCTGTGCGCCATGGCGGCGACGACCAGCCTCTCCTCCGGGGCCGCGGACGCCGCGCTGTCTCCAAACGGCTCCTCGTCGTCATCCTCGTCCTCCTCCTCATCCTCATCCTCCTCGGTGGTGGTCCGGTTCGACGACCCCTGCAAGAAGAGCACGACGTGTGAGGTTCTGCGGTTCAACACATGCATGGGCTCCACGCTGCCCTACACGCACACGTCCCTGGCGCTGGCCGAGGACTCCAAGACCCAGGAGGAGGCCCTCGAGAAGCTGACCATGTGGTCCGGTAAGACATTCGGGGGAAAAAGGAAAAAAAGTGCATGGTTAAAGTACACCCAAAAGTAGTTTTTTCATCATTCAGAACGGTCCAAAAGATACCCAAACACATCTTATACACACACACACACACACACACACACACACACACACACACACACACACACACACACACACACACACACACACACACACACACACACACACACACACACACACACACACACACACACACACACACGTTGGTTAAAGTGATGTTGCGAAAAATCCAGGACCCCCCCCCCCCCCCCCAAAACAACCAACCAATTGACCATTTCTAAATAAGTAGTCCTAATGCATCATCCTTTTAGAAATAGTCTTTGTAGAGTATTAGAGTATCACATTCATCTGTCATGGATGAGGAGATGTGCCGTAAAGGTCCACTTGGAGCACCAATCAATATGTTATAATGACATTAGGTCAAATGTAAAGTGGCTGCCAATGAGGGAAAGGACACTTCATCGGCGATGAGGAGGATATCACCGAGGTCAGACCCCCCTCAGTATCTCTCTCTCTTCCACACTTCCCAATCCCTAATCAATACATTCGGGATCAATACAAACACATGGTCTATATTCATACACCACATTGCTCTCATCTAGAGCACAGATGTGGTAGGAAGTCATCATACTTGTATACTTACCTGTATATATATATATATATACCTATTATCATGCACATATCTCACACATTCTCTATAAGTCATCTTATAACTGTTTTCATACCTAGTAGACTGTCTTTTAGCAACTGTAAACTGTACATTATATATGAATATGCACTTCACTGTAACTGTAACAACATGCACTCTGGTTAGATGCCACATTCCTTTGGCCGTACTGTACTTGTGCTGCGCACTGACAATACATTTGAATCTAATCAAATCTAATCTAATTGTGCTTCTCCGGTAAACCATCCATCCATCTTTCAACGTTTAATGACTACATCCTCCTAAACCGTCCAGACAAAGACTAGAGATTCAGAGTGTCTTTGTTGTTGTTGTTGTTGTTGCTCAGCAGCACTTCGGCAGAGGCTGACGGGCACACACATACATCATATATGCACATATACATATATAACACATTACATTTCCTTTCTAACAAGCCATAATCATTTACTATATCTACTACTATATCTTTACTATATGTTTAGCCCACTTCCCTTACCCCCTTGTTCCATCACGCCAGAGGCATGACACATATATAACAACATCATATATAATACATTACATTTAGTTCCTAACAAGCCAGAATAATATAATATATACATATACACATACATATACACATATATAACAACATCATATATAATACATTACATTTAGTTCCTAACAATGCCTCCAAAGAGCGGAACCAGTTGCTCAAGTAAAACACAATACAATAAGTTGGCTAACACTAGAACAATAACACAATAACAAGCCACACTATACCGTACGACTAGCGGTTCTTTAACTCCACGTGGACGCCGACTAACCCAACGCGGCGTGGTTCCACCCCCCCCCCCCCCAGGTCTGCGTAACGTGCCGCGGTGCTGGTCGGTCGTCCAGCCGCTGCTGTGCGCCGTCTACATGCCCAAGTGTGAGAACGGCCACGTGGAGCTGCCCGGCCAGACGCTGTGCCTCGCCACACGCAGACCCTGCAGCATCGTGGACCACGAGAGAGGCTGGCCCGACTTCCTCAAGTGCGAGGACAACCACAAGTTCCCCCCCGGCTGCTCGGTACGTCGGCGCTCCGTCCTTTTTAAACACCTCCGCCGGTTATGTTTTTTAAGGTTATGTTTTTGTTAGGTTTGTCTGTTGTCTGGCAAGATAACTCAAAAGGTTATGTACAGAATTGGACAAAGCACCGGTGCCTTGCTCAATGGCACCTCGGCAGTGCCCAGGCCAAGGTGCCATTGAGCAAGGCATCAGACCCCTACACTGCTCGCCAGGTGCTGTATAGGAAATAGCTGCCCACTGCTCCTTATACTAGGATGGGTTAAATGCAGAGAAATAAATGTCACTGTGTGTGTACATGTGTACGTATGTGACCAATGAAGAGGATTCAATCCTCCAGATTTAGATTTGTGCGGTTACATTACTTATGGGCCAAGGAACAGTTGATTGGATGTTGGAGCATATCTGGATCTGATTCTGGATCCAGGAGCCTTTTTGTTGTGGCGCTAGAGGTTTGCGCTCTACCGAGGGCTCCTCTAGTCATCATTATTCTAACATACACATCCACGAGCCTAACCCCGACCTCCGACCCCCCCCGCAGAACGAGGTTCAGAAGCTGAAGTTCAACATCTCAGGTCAGTGCGAGGCCCCCCTGGTGAAGACGGACATCCAGTCCAGCTGGTACAAGGACGTGGAGGGCTGCGGCATCCAGTGTGACAACCCCCTGTTCACCGAGGAGGAGCACGCCGACATGCACGCCTACATCGCCTACTTCGGCTCCATCACGCTGCTCTGCACCTTCTTCACCCTGGTGAGCGGAACTACAACACCCACAATCCCCCCTGGGGGGGGAATTACCGTAAAGTGCATAGAAGCAGGTGAAGGGGGTTAGGTGTACGGTTAGTATGGAACCCTCACCCTAATACAGTGAAGTAGTGTAATAAGGTACTTCACTCTGTGGTGATGTGGTCACTTATATAAGTTAAAGGAAACCTAAGAGGAAGTTTAGTTCATGTTTAGTTAGTTGACTAATCTCATGTTTAGTTAATTAACTAAACTCATGTTTAGTTAGTCGACTAAACTCATGTTTAGTTAGTTTACTTAATGTTTAGTTAGTTGACTATACTCATGTTTAGTTAGTTTACTTAATGTTTTGTTAGTTGACTATACTCATGTTTAGTTAGTTTTACTTAATGTTTAGTTAGTTGACTATACTCATGTTTAGTTAGTTGACTATACTCATGTTTAGTTAGTTAATGCGCACACAAGTAAACGTGCAAGCGACAACACAATACAATAAATAAAGTTTACGTTAGAAAATAGCTAGTAGTATTAGTATTAGTATAGCCCCCCCCCTCCCTAAGCTGAGGACCTCAGTGAGAACCTCACACACCTAACGCCTAACCCAAACTCCACTAACTTAGCTTGTTGAATGTTCTCTCCGCGGCCTCAGGCCACGTTCCTGGCCGACTGGAGGAACTCAAACCGCTACCCGGCCGTCATCCTCTTCTACATCAATGCCTGCTTCTTCGTGGGCAGCATCGGCTGGCTGGCGCAGTTCCTGGACGGCGCCCGGGACGAGATCGTGTGCAAGAGCGACAACACCATGAGGCTCGGAGAACCCTCGTAAGGAACCGCTCCTGGCGTGGCGGTGATGATGTGGTATCGTGTTGGCCGGTGGTTCTCCTGCGGTGTTCCGCTCTGGGCGTAGAGTTAGACTTCACAGAACCTTTTTTCCGATGTGTAGTGTATAGTGGATGGATTATTGTGGTATAGTTTGGCTTATGGTTTATAGCAAGTATCATTTATACAGTAACTAAGCGTTTTTTAAAACCACTTGTTGAGGACTCGGGAGAAGGAGCAAACTCCCCAGAAACTGACTAAACCGACTTAAAAAAGTTCAGTTAATGGTTAATTTCACTACATGGAAGGTAAAATGAAACAATGTTTTAGTGGTATTATAATCAATGGTTCTTCTTCTTCTCCTCCTCCTCCTCCTCCTCCTCCTCCTCCTCCTCCTCCTCCTCCTCCCCCGCAGGTCCTCGGAGACGCTGTCCTGCGTCACCATCTTCATCATCGTGTACTACTCCCTGATGTCGGGCGTCATCTGGTTCGTGATGCTCACCTACGCCTGGCACACCTCCTTCAAGGCGCTGGGCACCACCCAGCAGCCGCTGTCCGGCCGCACCTCCTACTTCCACATGGTGACGTGGTCCGTGCCCTTCGTCCTCACCGTGGCCATCCTCGCCAGCGCGGAGGTAGGCCCCGCCGCCGACCGCGGCTTCAGTCACGCAACCTGAAGCTCTGACAGTACATTCTAAGCCCCCATCTTGGCACCTCTTGATGATGATAATAAAACCAGAGGGCCTTTCAGTAAAGCCACCACACAGCCTCCACCCCATCACAAAGGTCCCCCGCATTTTGATCCAGATCTACGCAAAATACGAATTAACTCGTTCCTTGGCCCATAACTAATCTAACCACCGGGTTTTGTCCAATTCCGTACATAACTGTTATAGTTTTTTGGGTGTTGACCGTTGTAAACAAAGGTGTAAAAATACCAAGATGGTGGCTATTACGTTGAGCCCTTCAACAAGTGGTTCTTTACCGTGCTTCCATCTGCCAGCGCTGTCTTTGATGACGTGCTGTACTTCCTGTTTGTAATTTAGATTAGATTAGATTAGATTCAAATTTATTGTCAGTGTACAGCACAAGTACAATACAGCGAAAGGAGTTTGGCATCTAAACAGAGTGCAAATCTTGCATGGTAATATATAATGTACAGTTGTTAAATAATTTGTAAAAACAGGTATAAAATAACTTAGAGCAGGTATGAGATATATGCATAATTGTAGGTATATATATACAAGGTACAGTATAAACAGGTAGTGAGCAGGGGTATGCAGTTGTATCAAAAGATAAATATGCACAAGTAAGTAAATGTATATACAGCAGGCAGGGGTGTGTAGTTATATCAGCAGTTGACGAATAATATCTATATATATATATATACGGTAAGTACAGTCAAAATGTACAAATGTTCATGACTATCATACAGGCATGTCAACTATAAATATGTTAGCTATAAATATGTAAACTACAGGTAACTATAGGTTGTAATGCGATGTTCTTCCCGTCCAGGTGGACGGCGACTCGGTGAGCGGGATCTGTTTCGTGGGCTATAAGAACTACCATTACCGCGCCGGGTTCGTCCTGGCCCCCATCGGGGTGGTGCTGGTCGTGGGGGGATACTTCCTCATCCGAGGTGAGCTTTTATACGTGTGGTGCTTGCTTGTCTGTTTATAGATTAGGCTTAAAGCAATAGTTTTACTCTTAAGTGTATATTTGGTGTGAAGTCCCGTTCCCCACCGTTAAATACGCGTAATTGCGTAAAACCGAATATGTGAAATTGGTGAAATATTGCTTTGAGGAATGTGTACCCATTTTTTTCTATTTTGCAGAAAACTTGTAATTTTGTGTCCACTTGCGTCCAAAGTCGTTATGTTCACCCAATCAAACCCAAACATTTCTTCCAGGGGTCATGACCTTGTTCTCCATTAAGAGCAACCACCCTGGCCTCCTGAGTGAGAAGGCCGCCAGTAAAATCAACGAGACCATGCTGAGACTTGGTACGTTCCAACGTTATTCAGACCAGACCTCCTGGAGAGAAACCACATTTCCTCCTAGAGCGAAACCACATGACCTTTTAGGGAGACAAACCACATTACCTCCTAGAGAGACAGACCTCATTACCTCCTAGAGAGACAAACTACATAACCTCTTAGGGAGACAAACCTCATTACCTCCTAGGGAGACAAACCTCATTACCTCCTAGAGAGACAAACTACATAACCTCTTAGGGGGACAAACCTCATTACCTCCTAGAGAGACAAACCTCATTACCTCTTAGGGAGACACACCTCATTACCTCCTAGAGAGAAACTACATTACCTCTTAGGGGGACAAACCTCATTACCTCCTAGAGAGACAAACCTCTACCTCTTAGGGAGACAAACCTCATTACCTCTTAGGGAGACAAACCTCATTACCTCCTAGAGAGACAAACCTCATTACCTCTTACAGAGACAAACTACATTACCTCTTACAGAGACAAATCACATTACCTCTTAGAGAGACAAACCACATTACCTCTTAGGGGGACAAACCTCATTACCTCTGAGAGAGAAATACCACATTACGACATACATACATTTATTCAACATTTACCCAACATGTATTGAGTTCAGATTCATTGTTTCTTGTGGTCTGGGATGGGTTCTTCTTCCTCGTCAGGAATATTTGGATTTCTGGCCTTTGGTTTCGTCCTGATCACCTTCGGCTGTCATTTCTACGACTTCTTCAACCAGGGGGAGTGGGAGAGGAGCTTCAGGGAATACGTCCTGTGAGTTCACACACACATTATACATCATAACTTATAATAGGTTCTATATAAATATAGAATTATGCCCTCAGGTCAATTAATCCCAATAAACTTTGATTGCTGACACTGTAAGTCACTCCTAAAGCTGTTAGTAAATGCAGCCGTACCACACTCCTCCTATATAATGATATAATATATATATATATATATAATAATATATATACCTAATAATAATAATAATATAACTATTTGTTGCTGCAGCTGCGAGGCCAACGTCACCATCGCCTCCCAGACCAACAAGCCGATCCCCGAGTGCACCATCAAGAACCGGCCCAGCCTGATGGTGGAGAAGATCAACCTGTTCTCCATGTTCGGCACTGGCATCGCCATGAGCACCTGGGTGTGGACCAAGGCCACCATCCTCATCTGGAAGCGGACCTGGTGCCGGTGAGGAACCAGAACCCCTCTCAGATGTAGATCAGAATACGACCCGCTGGTCTCGTCTGATCCGTGTCTCTGTGTGCATGTTCTGTCCCTTTTTTGCTACTGTATACATTTCTACATATTTCACAATTTCCTAATAGCGGATGCGGTGGAATATTCTGATAAGAAAAACACTATATAAATGCAAATCAATCGTATTTATGGAGTGTTTTTGGCTCAAAACTCTTAAATATATGAATATATAATAACATATACTGTATGTACAAGATTCAACATTCTTTATTGCCCATGTGGAACGAGTACAATGGAATGCTTACTCCTCATACACCCCTGCAGTATGAATCTCTGAACAATACTATACTATACTATACTATACTATACTATACTGTACTATACTATACTATACTATACTATACTATACCATTCTATGCAATACTATACCATACTATGCAAGACTATACTATACAATACTATAAACAACACTATATACAATATACTATAAACAACACTATACTATAACAATGCGATACACAATAAAAATAACAATTAAGTGTCTAATGGATGATATATACATATGGAGGATGGTGCAAAAAGCATTTTAAAGTAACAGTAGTGCTCCGTAGTGAGTGGTAGCAGCATTA
This sequence comes from Muraenolepis orangiensis, assembly GCA_027704905.1. Classification (NCBI taxonomy): domain Eukaryota; kingdom Metazoa; phylum Chordata; class Actinopteri; order Gadiformes; family Muraenolepididae; genus Muraenolepis; species Muraenolepis orangiensis. The sequence goes on along the minus strand of CM051022.1, from coordinate 4,109,790 downwards.
TCAATAATCAAAGTACAGTACAGTACAGACAGTGCTTTTACCAGCACCATGCATCGTGCTGCAAGTTGCTTTTGTACAATGTACAAAGGCAACTTGCAGCAGCATGCATTTTTAAGGTTAAGATTCATCAACATGTGAAAACATGTTGTTCATCTTCCTCATCTTCTTCATCCTCTTCCTTCCGGACCCCCCCCCCCCCCCCCCCCCCTCAGGGTCATCGGCCGCAGCGACGACGAGCCCAAGCGGATCAAGAAGAGCCGGATGATTGCCAAGGCCTTCTCCAAGAGGAAGGAGCTCCACAAAGACCCCGAGAAGGAGCTGTCCTTCAGCATGCACACGGTGTCCCATGACGGCCCCGTGGGTGAGTGGTCCCCCCCCCCCCCCCTCCCCCCCTCCCCCCTGCACACGGTGTCCCATGACGGCCCCGTGGGTGAGTGGTCCCCCCCCCCCCCCCCCCCCCCTGCACACGGTGTCCCCCGACGGCCCCGTGGGTGCCGTCACCCCCACCACACGACTCATCACCGCCACCTCCTGGTGAAATGAGGCAACGACAACGGAAATAAAAAGTGCTACAGCGTTAGTCGTTACATGGTTCCCTTGATTATGATTCTGATTTAGATGTCTTTATTGTTATCATCCATTATTATCGCCTTTAGACTGACTCAGGGAAAAACAACATCATGGGAAGACATAATAATAACAATAATAATGTCAGAATGTTTTGTCGGTGGTGAATAGCAGAAGCCAGGGTATCAGCCAATTCATTGAGAAATGAAGTAATGAATTGAATATATACCTTGTTCCAACTTCATAGCACAACATGAGAGAGTGTTTATAGCCCCACCCTGTTGTCAGCTGTCAATGTGCTCCTGTGACGTAAACCAACCTTGTTGTCTTATCTACTAGCTCTAGGTTGCTAAACATTAGCTCTCTCATCTGCTTCTATAGAAATTGGGTCGGACACGACAGTTGACTAAAATGTATGTGTTTTTGTTTTGTAATTGTTTGTTTATTTATTTGTTGTTTTCCCTTATGTTCCCTTTGTTGGCAGCCGGGATCAACTTTGAACTGAACGAACCGTCCAATGACATGTCGTCTGCCTGGGCGCAGCACGTCACCAAGATGGTGGCCCGGAGAGGGGCCATCTTGCCCCAGGACATCTCTGTAACCCCCACGGGAACGCCCGGTACGACACGTGGTGTTACACGCATGTTACACGCATGTTACACACTTGTTAGCCCCCCCTCCTCGGTGGAAAACACTCTTTATTTAGTGAAATCACCTCCGTCATTCTGTCTTCAATGCTAGGAAACTCCTGCTACGCCTCCTTTTCCCGCTGATATGCAACAGTTGTCATGGTTACTAACCCCCCCCCCCTCCCCACCCCCCCTCCAGTCCCGCCGGCGGAGGAGAGGAACCAGCTGTGGATGGTGGAGGCTGAGATCTCCCCCGAGTTGATCAAGCGCAAGAAGAGGAAGAAGAAGAAGAGGAGGGAGGCGGCGGCGATGGCTGGCGATGGGGCGAAGGAGGCGCGGCCCCTGGAGGAGGCGGAGCCGGCGTCGGACCACCTCCAGGGCCACCGCCACCGGCGTGAGTTCGGCCCCAGCGCGGTGCCCCGGCTGCCCAAGCTGCCACGCCACCCCGGCCTAGTGGCCGAGCTGCGGGCGCGGCCGGACCGCGACGGCCAGGACGTCCTGCCGGGCTGCTACCCCGACCTCAGGCCCTCCTATCCCGACCCGCCTCCCCGCTACCCCTTCGGCCCGCCGCTCAGCGACGCCCCCGAGGACCTGGGCCTCCGAGGGCCCCGGTGTCGGCCCCTGGCCCCCCCGATGGCCCCGTGGCAGACCGGCAGGACCCTTCGTCTCCCCGGGGGAGTCGTGGGGGTCAGGGAAGGGGCGTCCCGGGTCCCGGGGGGTCACAGGGCCGGTCCGGTCCACTCTAGGACCAACTTAATGGAGGCGGAGCTTATGGACGCCGACTCAGACTTCTGAGGCGGAGTCTTGTGAGCGTCAGGGGGAGAGAGACGGAACAGAAACTAAACTAAGTGCTGGCTGCTTTGGAACACTTTGTTAAAACACTTTCAGTCACCGCGGAATAAAGCCAGTCTGGATGTTTCTTCAAGGGATGGAGTAAAGGAAAAGAAAATGTAAATAAAATAATGAAAAAGAAAGATATTTTTATATTTTACATATGTCCAAGTTAATAATTTCATAGATGATTCATTGGTTCTGCAAAGACAGAAACAACAAGGACGCAGCTAACATGTTGAAGGGGCCATAATTATTATTATTATGCAGCCCATTTTTTCCAAATTGTTTACTTACGTGTGTGGTGTTTCTTTTCATTTGTATTTTATTTCCACTCATAACCACAACAGACCATCAAAGCCCAGTAAAAAGCGTTCACACATCCGTCGAAGTTGGATTGATATTCACGGGTCATCAGGAAAAAGGCTAAATCCTCACAGTCTCCATAGTATACATTCCCCTATGAACTTGTATTCATTTGTCAACAAACACAAAAAGACAGCAGAAGCGTTTGGAATGTGAATTTATCTTGTGTGTTAATGTTTATTTTTGGACAATAAGACAAGACCTCACCCACGACCCAAAGGCACTCTCCCTTTATGAATTCATCTTGGTGCTAATAACCGGTGTTATTAAGACATATTAAGACATTGCATTAAGACAACCGGTCATATTAAGACATTACGACGTTACAAATGCCTTTGACTATTATTATTTTTTTGTATTCATGACAAACCTATCTCACTGGTATAAGCTATTGCCAGGTGCAATTTAACTCATTATATACATCCAAGATATACATGTTGTTGTTGTTTGTTGTTGTTAAATCGTAAAGATTGTCAATCAGTTCATGGAATAACTCCTCATTTTTACATGACGTGTATGTATATATTTTTTTCAAAGTTATTTTACAGCAGTATTTCTCTATTCTCTGTTATTCTAATTGTTCAACGTGAGCCTGGTTGTGTGCGTTTTTTGGTTTTGTTTGTGTTTAGAAACATGTTATGTTATGTATGTATGTATGTGACACCTTTTTTTAAAGTATTACTTTATCACTTTTTAGCCTTTAAATGCAAAACAAAGTTCTATCAGTTGATTCTTTCTTGATCTGTTTGTATATAAGCGGTTCATTGTCATTTCATTAGGATTTCGTTTCGTTTTTTGTGTCCGATTGCTTTATTACACAATAAAGGAGAAACTGTCAAGAGGTTTGTTTGCGAAGCGTTGATCACCATAAACCAGAATATTAATATCATTACTTTAAATTAATACTAAAATAAACAGTAGTCTACTATGTTATTACTCTGGGCAGCTAGCTAGCTAGCCCATTTAGAAGAAAAACAAAACATTGTGTGGAAGACTACATCTCCCAGCGTTCAACGCGGCCTGACAGCGCGACGTCACGTCACGTGCCTCCGCCGCGAAAACAACACGTCACCGTGTTGACGTTTACTGCGGGCCACATGAGGTCGCGTGCGGCGTCTCTACTTTTGGGGTACTACGAAAACCAAACGGCAACATGGAGGGAGCTCACCTCGTCGGGGACATAGGTGAACACATGGAGGATGGAGGCGACACGTCGGGGACGGGCTGCTGCTGCTGCTGGCTGTCGTTGTTGACACATGAGGCTGAACATTATTAGATATAATTATATATATTTTATTTTTATCGATTTTTATTTTTTATTTTTTTAATCGAATTATTATCGAGCGCCATACGATTGATACCTGAATCTTTGTTTCGATGGTCGATGGATCGTTAAGGTTCGATGATGATGATGATGATGATGATGATGATGGTGATGGTGACAGCGGGGCTGCTGCTGCTGTTGACACATGAGGCAGTAACGATTAGTCCATTAGTCCTGCGATTAACCGAGTCTAGGTTTGATCATCGATTAACTATCATGGATAGTTTATAAAATTAATACTTTAGACTTTCTTGGATGCTTGTAGGAAGGAAAATATTATTATTATTAATAATAATAATAATAAGGGTAAATAAATCATTTAGCATGCTGGTAACTTGGTGATGATGGGCTTTTATTGATATTATTCATGACATATTCATTTTACAGACTAACTAAATGATTAATCCAAAAAAAAAAAATCATTAATAATAATAGATTGATAATTAATCAACCATGTGATAATAATCATGAATTTTTCAACGAAATTTTTTTAACTTTAAGGCTACTGGGCGGAGAGGACAGAGGTCCACGTGGCGGCCTCGCAGGGCCAGGCCTCCAAACTGAGGCAGCTGATCATGGCCGGGGCCCCGGTCAACGTGGTGGCGTTGGACTCCATCACCCCGCTTCACGAGGCCTGCCTCCAGGGCCAGAGCCAGTGTGTTCAGCTGCTGCTGGACGCTGGCGCACAGGTCATCAAATTAACTGTGTGTGGTGTTTTGTGGGTGGTGTTTGGTGAGGGTGGGTTCTCCCCGTAGCGTCACAGTGTGTGGTGTTGTGTGGGTGGTGTTTGGTGAGGGTGGGTTCTCTCCTTAGCGTCACAGTGGGTGGTGTTTTGTGGGTGGTGTTTGGTGAGGGTGGGTTCTCCCCGTAGCGTCACAGTGGGTGGTGTTTTGTGGGTGGTGTTTGTAAGGGTGGGTTCTCTCCGTAGCGTCACAGTGTGTGGTGTTGTGTGGGTGGTGTTCAGCCGGATGCGAGGAACGTGGACGGTAGCACCCCGCTGTGTGAGGCCTGCTCGGCCGGCAGCCTGGAGTGCGTCCGACTTCTGCTGGACCACGGGGCCACGGTCAACCCCACCCTCACCTCTCGCACCGCCTCCCCGCTCCACGAGGCCTGCATGAGAGGTGTGTGTGTGTGTGTGTGTGTGTGTGTGTGTGTGTGTGTGTGTGTGTGTGTGTGTGTGTGTGTGTGTGTGTGTGTGTGTGTGTGTGTGTGTGTGTGTGTGTGTGTGTGTGTGTGTGTGTGTGTGTGTGTGTGTGTGTGTGTGTGTGTGTTCGTTATAGCTCAATTACAACTACAGCATTACAACATTTCAGCAGAGACTGCTGTTTTCTAGACTGTGACACCTACGTCTATAGATAACCCTTACCCTTTATATATATATATATATATATATATCTTATTTTTTAACTGTTCCACTTCAGAGGAGAGAAATAATTAGCCACGTCGGTGTCCGCGGGTGGCCCAAAAAATGTAATAATTCAATCAAAATAACAATAATAACAATTTTTGAATTTTTGTAAAAATATTTTTGCTTGCATTTGTGAACCATTTGTAACCGGCGCCCCCTGCTGGTGCTTCAGGAAGCGTGGAGTGCGTGAAGCTGCTCCTCTCACTGGGCGCCAGCCTGGAGGCGTCGGACCTGTACCTCGGCACCCCGCTGCACGTGGCCTGTGCCAACCAGCACACAGAGTGTGTCAAGATGCTCCTTAACGCAGGCGAGTAGAGATCGTACCCCTACGATGCACACCGCTGAGGAGAGAGGAGAACCACTCTCCCTTGGCCCAGAGTCAGAACGCCTTAAATGTCATTGCACAAGTACAACCAAAATAGTTTAGCAATCCTCAAGACATTGAAAAAAAACCTATTTGTTTACTTAGCTAAACAAGATAAACAGGTTAATACATCTAATACGTCCATATAAAAAGTCATTTCAGTAAGTAATCTAAAAACCAAGTTTTTGAATTACCTTTCTAACAGACTAACAAACAAAGTGTGTGTGTGTGAGTGTGTTTGAGTGTGTGTGTGTGTGTGTGTGTGTGTGTGTGTGTGTGTGTGTGTGTGTGTGTGTGTGTGTGTGTGTGTGTGTGTGTGTGTGTGTGTGTCCGTCTGTCTCTCTCTCTCTCTCTCTCTCGGTTTAGGCGCCAATGTGAACGCCTCGCGACTCCACGAGACCCCGCTGCACTACGCCGCCAAGGCCAAGCGGGTGGAGTTGGTGGAGGTGCTGGTGGAGTTCGGGGCCAACATCTACGCCCGAGACCAGCGGGAGAAGAAGCCCGTGGACTACACACTGCCCAACTCGCCGGCCGCCGCCTGCCTCCGGGCCTTTGAGAGTGAGGCCCTCCCCCCCTCCCCCCTCACTGGAGTGGGCCTCTGAAAAGCCTATTTTGGGAGGGCTGTGATACAACCCTCTCCCTCATCCGTCTTCTCAAAAATCCTAAAAGTCATCCCTTCTGCAATTAAATCCTGGAGGATCAAATCACATCCCTTATAAAAAACCTTGGCCCAGCCGTCAATGTCCTGTTCCAAAAACTATGCGTCTAGAATAGCATCAAAATAAGTCTTCAGAATAGCATGCCGTTTCCACCTCCTCACCACTAGATGGTGCTAAAACATCATTTCAGTTTCGGGAAGGAAGTGGATGCACAGCTGGGGACTTGATTGGTCCGTTCGTAACACTAATATCCTCGTATAGGTAGTGATGGAGTATCCATGGGTTAAACCGTGAAAACAGTGCTATGTTTCCTTGCTTGGGCCATCCAATTTCGTCCATTAAATTATCTTATTTTACTATAGTTATTTTTATTTTAAATACCTTTATTTATAACGTCCAACCGTTGACTCCAAAAAAAAAGGCTTTTGAAGATGTTCCCCTGTAGCGTATGTGTGGTGTGACAGGTGTATGTGTGTGTGTGTGTGTGTGTGTGTGTGTGTGTGTGTGTGTGTGTGTGTGACCGGGCGTATGTGTGGTGTGACAGGTGTGTGTGTGTGTGTGTGTGTGACAGGGCGTATGTGTGGTGTGACAGGTGTGTGTGTGTGTGTGTGAGTGACAGGGCGTATGTGTGGTGTGACAGGTGTGTGTGTGTGTGTGTGTGTGAGTGACAGGGCGTATGTGTGGTGTGACAGGTGTGTGTGATGCCTTCTCACTTGATGTCTGTGTGTGTTGTCACCTCCCCAGCTGCTCCCCTGGAACTGCAGCAGCTCAGCAGGGTGGCAATGAGGAACAAGCTGGGCACCCGGGCGCTGGAGGTCATAGGTCAACTGGACATCCCAAAGCTCCTGATTGGCTACCTCTGCTTCCAGTGACCTTTCACCCCTCCTTGCCGGGACCTTAACGGGCGACCCCCCCGACGGACGGAGACGACAGGACACTGGTTGACCTTGGTTCACAACACTATGTGAACCATAATGACCTGCTATGAATACTTGATGACACTCGATATCTTAACTGGGCTCAGGTGCAATAATGATGCTTGAACACTTACATTAGTATGTTTTAATTAGATAATATAAGATAAGATAAGATAAATCCGATGGACAGCCCAAGAATGTGAATTGATATAAATAAGCCTCCATGGAAGAGACAGAGTCGATGGATTTATAATTGATAATAATGATATATCATATTGTTCATTTTTTGTATGACTTAATAGTCTAGTCTGTTCTGTATTAGTACAGTTAAGAAGACTAATTAAAACATGTCAGTTTAATGAAAGCTGGTTTCAGACGTGGTTCTTCTCTGTTGTTCATGTGGTCATCCGGCCCTATAAAAACCACCCCTTAAATGGACATCTTTTTTGTAGGTTTAAAAGAAAGACATCTGAGACAATCGTTATTTTGAGTGGTTAAAAACTTCTACAGGTGGTTAATCCTCGTCTCTCAGCCAATCACGGCGCGTCCCGTCTAGTTAGCACTACATTGAGTTCACCTGAGTGACGCACACACACCTGTATGAAAGAGCACACCTGGCCCACCTGGGGCTCCTTCTGTTAGCAGACCACACGTGGACGTCAAGAAGGACCAGTGGAGAGCGGCTGTCTTGAGAAGGCTTTAGGACATTCTGGACAAACCTGAACTTCAGAGAGTAACCCTGCAGTCAGTGAGTGGCCCCACAGTGAGTGAGTGAGTAGCCCTGCAGTGAATGAGTGACCCCACAGTGAGTGAGTAGCCCTGCAGTGAATGAGTGACCCCACAGTGAGTGAGTAGCCCTGCAGTGAATGAGTGACCCCACAGTGAGTGAGTAGCCCTGCAGTGAATGAGTGACCCCACAGTGAGTGAGTGAGTAGCCCTGCAGTGAATGAGTGACCCCACAGTGAGTGAGGGAGTAGCCCTGCAGTGAATGAGTGACCCCACAGTGAGTGAGGGAGTAGCCCTGCAGTGAATGAGTGACCCCACAGTGAGTGAGTGAGTAGCCCTGCAGTGAATGAGTGACCCCACAGTGAGTGAGTGAGTAGCCCTGCAGTGAATGAGTGACCCCACAGTGAGTGAGTGAGTAGCCCCACTGAGTAGCATCCTTGTTCGTTCTTATTTTTTTATAGGCTATACGGTTGTCTTAACTGTCGACCGACTGACTTGACTGTGGGTGGGGGGCCCCTTTGGCCTCCCAGTGTGTGTGTGTGTGTGTGTGTGTGTGTGTGTGTGTGTGTGTGTGTGTGTGTGTGTGTGTGTGTGTGTGTGTGTGTGTGTGTGTGTGTGTGTGTGTGTGTGTGTGGTGTGTGTGTGTGTGTGTGTGTGTGTGTGTGTGTGTGTGTGTGTGTGTGTGTGTGTGTGTGTGTGTGTGTGTGTGTGTGTGTGTGTGTGTGTGTGTGTGTGTGTGTGTGTGTGTGTGTGTGTGTGTGTGTGTGTGTGTGTGTGTGTTCTCAAGTCAAATAGACTTGAAGGTAAGACCGAGAACAAATCAAAGTGTTAAATAAATATTGGCACAAATGACTAAAGTAAACTAAAAATGACTGCGTTTGATCCCAGATGTCACTGTGACTTAATGAACTTTGAATGCCCTTCAAAACTCTCCAGTTGGTTGTTGGTCGGGGCTGAAGTTTCATCTGGGCTGGACAGACTTCAGGTCAGTTCTTATCGGAAGGTAACAACGAGGGTTTGGGCTATAATGTTCGTCCTGACATGGAAACTTTGTTTTAGTCTTGAAGTTCAGACTTGTGGTGTCAACGTTTACTGTGTGAAACGGACTGCATTTTGGTGTCCATCCACTGCAGAGCATGAAGACAAAGTTGACCTATGGCAGTGATTTACCGAACTAGAAACAGACCGGACCTGTGACCTACTGGACCAGAGACCTACTGGACCAGTGACTTACCAGACCAGATCACTTGTTACTTCATAAATAAAAATGATTTGTTTACTGACTTGTTTTGGGTATTTGTTTTTTGCCAGTACTACAAGATGGGGCTCAATGTCTACAATAGTTTGCTTATTTTACACTTTGCTGTGTCTTGCCACTTATGGACTAGACCCTATGCTGTTCAGAACGATTTTAAAACTACAAGTTAGTGTAGACTTTCCGTGGAGGTTAACGTTTCTAGAGCAGCTGACTGGTTGGCCCCAGTTAACTTGTGCGATTGTGAAACAAAGCGTATCCATGTCAATATTTGTACGGCTTGACTACATTACAAAACACTCCTGTGTTTCATTGGGGAGGTTGTCACACACAAACTATGTGTGACGTCGGTCAGGACAGGTGGTATGTAATACGCCAATATATTTAGCCTGAGATTCTCAAGTAAGGTGTGGATTTTATCTTATTTTATAACTGCTGTCTGTCGTCGGGTATTGCACACAAGAATTTCACATCACTGCTTTATACTAAACTGTAAACTGTGAAGTGACAATAAACTTGACTTGACTTGACTTGACTTGGATTGGCGTTGCTGCGGTGTTCAACATCTCTGGGGAAACCCTGGGATCAGGAGAGTCTGCACATCCGCCCCACCGGGAGACCCGTGCTTCTGATCATCTTCTAGAACTTCGTGTTGATGTCCTCTCCAGCCCAGCCAGGCGCTGTGATTGGTCCAGAAGTGGTCACCTGGTTATCCCCAACACAGCGGAGGGGATACTGTGCAGATGTCTTGAGGTTTATCCCCGCACCTTCCTGCCAACGCAACAAGAGCTGAAGTAGCCGGGCAACCCCGAGTATCGAGGATACAGACCGCGTCCTGTTGGAAGCTACAGGGGGTCGAATGTTTCCTACCCCGCACCTGTCGTATCTTCATTCTCTGAACACCCATGGAATCATTGTTCAAAGACTGCAAGGTCCTGTGACACAATGGTGTCTCATTTGGGTGGAATATAGACATGTATTGGTTAGACAGACGGGTCTTTAAGGAGCAGGTAGGGGTTAGACAGACGGGTCTTTAAGGAGCAGGTAGGGGTTAGACAGACGGGTCATTAAGGAGCAGGTAGGGGTTAGACGGGTCATTAAGGAGCAGGTAGGGGTTAGACGGTACAGAGACGGGTCATTAAGGAGCCGGTAGGGGTTAGACAGACGGGTCATTAAGGAGCAGGTAGGGGTTAGACAGACGGGTCATTAAGGAGCAGGTAGGGGTTAGACAGTACAGAGACGGGTCATTGAGGAGCAGGTAGGGGTTAGACAGTACAGAGACGGGTCATTGAGGAGCAGGTAGGGGTTAGACGGTACAGAGACGGGTCATTGAGGAGCAGGTAGGGGTTAGACAGTACAGAGACAGGTCATTAAGAAGCAGGTAGGGGTTAGACCGTACAGAGACGGGTCATTAAGGAGCAGGTAGGGGTTAGACCGTACAGAGACGGGTCATTAAGGAGCAGGTAGGGGTTAGACGGTACAGAGACGGGTCATTAAGGAGCAGGTAGGGGTTAGACAGTACAGAGACAAGTCATTAAGGAGCAGGTAGGGGTTAGACAGTACAGAGACGGGTCATTAAGGAGCAGGTAGGGGTTAGATGCTTGTATATGGGAATAACCCAGAACCATTTCGGCTGGGAGACAAGTGCTACAGTCATTAGACTTTCCACATTAAGTGAAATTCTTGGGATGTTTCATGTCGTGGGAGAATAAGCCGTCTGTATAAAAGGTTTCAAGTTAATACATCCAACCCTTGGTGTCTCTCTCTCTGCTATACTTAACAAGCTTAAAATAACCTGGACCAAGACAAGCTGGGTTCCTTCCTCGCCAGGGGTGCTGGAAAGAGCAGGACCGGAATGAGGAAAGTCTTCACTTATCCAGGAAGGGAGTGTGATGCTCTCTTTAAAATAGTTGTTGGGTTCCCGTTTGAAGAAGATTGATTTGCATTGTTTTAGTTTGATTAAAAATAGCAAGATATGTTTTAACCTCTTCCAAAGTTATATGAACAAATGACTTGACTTGTTGACTCAAAAGCACTCACATATCCACGCAGAGTTGGCCAACTCCTCCATAGCCTGCCTGGTGAATGTGATTGTGTCTATGAGTGATGGATGTGATGCATACACGTGTGTATGTATGTATGTTTAGACGTGGTGGTGTTCACACTCGCCACCAGGTGGGGCTGTAGGACAGCAACTAGGTTGTTTTTATCCAATTGTCTCTCCGCCTTATGTGTGTGTTCACATTTGTGTGACACAATGAATACAAATGTTTTGCATGTGTGCACAATACAGAGTCCAGTGCTTACTACTTCAATATAAATATAAGATATTTATTTAAGATATTTGCGGTCCACCTTTGCCAACTAGTTTGGTCGGTTAATATGTCTTCTGCGATGAGCACCTGACACGCCGAGAGAGAGATAGAGAGAGAGCGAGCGAGAGCGAGAGAGAGAGAGAGAGAGAGAGAGAGAGAGAGAGAGAGAGGAGAGAGAGAGAGTTTTCCCTCCTCCTAAGCGTTGTTTCCAGCCCTAAACCGGCTCGTCTCGGCTGACTGAACGCAGCAGCAGAGGGAACCTCGTGACCCACGCGATGGAGAACCATGGAGGAGAGAGAGAGAGAGAGAGACGGATAGAGAGCGATAGAGAGACAGACAGACAGAGAGGGGAGAGGGGAGGGGGGGGGAGAGAGAGAGAGAGAGAGAGAGAGAGAGAGAGAGAGAGAGAGAGAGAGAGAGAGAGAGAGAGAGAGACTATCATGCAAGATGAGGTGCTCAGACTGTGGACTGGATGCTCTGAGCAGGAGGTGAAGCTCCTTGATGGTCCGCTGGGAGACACTGGGGCCGCCAGGGGCCACAATCACCTCCCTGAGATGGATGGCAGATGTGAGACATAAGCTGCTGTGTCTGTCTCACAGGGGGATGGAAACACACACACACACACAGATACACACACACACAGAAGCATACAGTACACACACACACGCACGCACACACACACACACACACACACACACACACACAAGCATACAGTACACACACACACACACACACACACACACACACACACACACAAGCACACACACACAAGCATACAGTACACACACACACACACACACACAGAAGCATACAGTACACACACGCACACACACTACACACGCACAAACGGACAACCATGTACACGCATACAGTAGACGCATACATAGAGTAGACACACACACACACACACACACACACACACAAGCACACACACACAAGCATACAGTACACACACACACACACACACACACACACAGAAGCATACAGTACACACACGCACACACACTACACACGCACAAACAGACAACCATGTACACGCATACAGTAGACGCATACATAGAGTAGACACACACACACACACACACACACACACTGTGTAGGTAGTGTTTCCTCCACACACATCCATGCGTGGCATCAACCTGTTCCACTTGTCACAGCGGACCCCTGATGGATCACATGACTCTGATGCACCGCTTCAGGACCAAACTCTTTTGAAGTGTGACTCCTCTCTCTGACGTGAGAAGGTCACACGGTCGGGGCCGTCCGGCTGTCCTAGGTTCGTCAAAACCGCCGGACAGACAGACCCCGACCGGTTAGCTCGGCTAACCCTGAGCTGAGGTTGCAGCCTTTTGACGACGGCCTCTGAGCTCTCCATAACTAGATGTTGACCTTCTGAGTTGTTAACATCTAGGAGGCATTGTGGTCCAGCTTTGTGTCTGGGGCCAACAATAAGCCCACTCTCCTCTGAAGGCAGAGGCCTACAGACATACAGGGAAACACACACACACACACACACACACACACACACACACACACACACACACACACACACACACACACACACACACCCTGAAATGCAAACAAGTGTCATTGAGGACGGAACAGCCCTGTTAGTGGCTCATCTGTTTCTGGTTTACTATTTAGGGTCTCGTTGCTTGCTGCCTAATCTCTCCCACTATCTTGTGTCTCTTGAACACACACACACACACACACACACACACACACACACACACACACACACACACACACACACACACACACACACACACACACACACACACACACACACACACACACACACACTTCCCCAAATCAGGCAGGCTGTATGTGTGTAACAGTGCAGAGTGAGTTGGGACCAAATGCAGAAGCAGGTCGAGGTGTAAACACAGGAACTGGAAGTCTAATCTCAAAATGTCTTCCGAGCATAAACATAACAATCAATCTGAAAGTACTGCAAAACTACCACTCACTAACGAACCGGGAAACACAGGCTAAACGAATGAAGACCACACACACACACACACATGCATGCACGCACGCACACATGCACGCACACACGCACGCACACATAGAGACACACACACACCAGCACACACACACACACGCACGCACGCACGCACGCACGCACGCACGCACGCACGCACGCACGCACTCACGCACGCACGCACGCACGCACGCACGCACGCACGCACACACGCACGCACACACGCACGCACGCACACATAGAGACACACACACACCAGCACACACACACACACACACACACACACACAGACACACACGCACACGCACGCCACATAGAGACACACACACACACGCACAACACACACACACAAGCACACACACACACACACACACACACACACACACACACACACACACACACACACATAGACACACACACACACACACACACACACACACACACACACACACACACCACACACACACACACACACACCACACTGTGGGTCTAGCGATATACGTATTAGAATGCAGCCTGCACTGCATTATTCTGGCATACGCCGCAGAACCACATCCTGAGGAGCCACGGACTGAGGGCCTAATAGGAGACAGGAGTGTTGTTGTCTTCCTGAACCTGGGGAGCAGGGCCCAGCGAGGCCTTCATGTTACAGAACCTGAGAACGTAATGTGCTTGGGGGCTCTCTCTCTCTCTCTCTCGCTCTCGCTCTCTCTCTCTCTCTCTCTCTCTCTCTCTCTCTCTCTCTCGCTCTCGCTCTCGCTCTGTCTCTCTGTATGTCTGTCCGTCTCTCTCTGTGTCTCTTTCTCTTCACCTCTGTCTCTCTCTTTCTATCTGTCTCACTGTTTAGGCCTCTCTCTCTCTCTCTCTCTCTCTCTCTCTCTCTCTCTCTCTCTCTCTCTCTCTCTCTCTCTCTCTCTCTCTCTCTCTCTCTCTCTCTCTCTCTCTCTCTCTGTCTCTCCCTCTGTGTGTTGTGTTGCCATTAATGAGATATTTATCACGTTGGTAATTGGTCCACAAGTCGGCACATCCGTGTTATGAAACACGTTTACAGCTGAGGGGGTGATGGAGTGGTGGTGTGTGTGTCTCTGTGTGTGTGTGTGTGTGTGTGTGTGTGTGTGTGTGTGTGTGTGTGTGTGTGTGTGGGGGGGGGGGGGGGGGGGGGGAGGGGGGGGTTGTACGGACCTTGTTTTGTGAAACCAGGTGTGTTGCTGTTACTTTTTCCGAGAGGCCGCTTGGCTCTAACCGGTGAGGTTGTAAACATCTGCGGCCCGTTGAAGTCAGGCCAGACCCTGCAGGGCGCAGGGCGGTGAATTCATGTCATGTAATAGTAATATATAAAGACATCAAACGGAGGATTGTTGTAGAACACCAATCTTTTAATGACCTCCGGTCTGCTGGGCTCTCGGTTCTCAAATGGTTCTGGTCTAGGCTTCTTATCTTCAACAAAAACACAAATATTTAACCATGGATTAGTTTTTATTTTCTTGAATTGATTGTTGACAAAGGAAAGAGATTTGACAAAGAAAGGAACACTATGATTTAGAAGAGAGAGAGAGAGAGAGAGAGAGAGAGAGAGAGAGAGAGAGAGAGAGAGAGAGAGAGAGAGAGAGAGGAGAGAGAGAGAGAGAGAGAGAGAGAGAAAAAAAGAGAA
>CM051022.1:4072294-4084794 GCA_027704905.1 Muraenolepis orangiensis | reverse complement strand
CTGTAAATGAAAGGTTCCTCCTCTACTCAGAGTCCAGGAGTAATGAGGAGACTCTGGAGGAGGTGAGGTGATGGTGTTTGAGGAGGCTGCCAAAGCATTCTGGGAAGGAGGAGGAGGAGGAGGAGGATGAGGAGGAGGAGGATGAGGAGGAGGAGGAGGAGGAGGAGGAGGAGGAGGAGGAGGAGGAGGAGGAGGAGGAGGGAGAAGGGGGAGAAAGGGGAGCAGGAAGAAGAAGAAGGGGGAGGGGGAGGAAAGGAGGAAGAGGGGGATAAAGATAAAGAGGGAGGAACAAAGAAGTAAGAGTTGTGAGATGTGTGAGACTGCTAGAGGAGTAGTAGGGGGAGGAGGAGGAGGAGGAGGAGGAGGAGAAGGAGGAGGAGGAGGAGGAGGAGGAGGAGGAGGAGGAGGAGGAGGAGGAGGTGAAGAAGGAGAAACAAGAGGAGAAGGTTCTCACAGATGGAGGTGGAGGGAGGAGGAGGGGTTAGAAAGAAGAGAAAATAGATGGAGTTTGAGGTAGGTTAGTGTGTGATAAATAGTGTGAGTGTGTGTGTGTGTGTGTGTGTGTGTGCAGACAGTACCAAAACAGAAGGAGGCTGGGACCCCAGGCCAGTGTCTGGTTTTCCTATTTCCTCTTCTACTACAGGAAGAACAGGCCTGAGTCCCAATGGAGTACCGCTGTGAGACATGGAGAGCCGTCCTGGCGGTCCAACCACCACCGCCGCCGACGGAGGAGACGCTCCGCACCCAGAGGGGGCGGAGCTAAATGATACACAGGCGAGTGCATTGCGACCCGCGCAGGAAGTAAACACATGTAGAGAGATGTAGTATATATGAACAGTACATAAACAGAACACAACACACATACACACACACACAGGCACGCACACACACACACACACACACACACACACACACACACTCTCTCATAAAATATGTCTACTGGCTCGATGGGATGGTTCTGTCTCCAGATTACAGCGTGTCTGCCATGGAGCTTAGAGCAAGACAGCCGTCTGTCTGTCTGTCTCTCCGTCTGTCTGTCTCTCTGCCTGCCTGTCTGCCTGTCTGCCTCTCTGTCTCTCTGTCTTCCTGTTTGTCTGTCTGCCAATCCACACTGTACACACACACACACACACACACACACACACACCACACACACACACACACACACACACACACAGTTCCTGTGGAAGTGTACCAAGTGAAGTGGCTCCCTGCTGTCTTTCTGTTTTGGTTGTACTGGGGGAGAGCCAGTGGTGACTCCAGAGTAATAATAGTTGAATAGTTGATTAATGGAGCTGGAGGCTTTCTAGAAGGATCAGAAGTCAAGTTATAATAATACTGCAGGAAATACCATCATACACACACACACACACACACACACACACACACACACACACACACACACACATAGGCACGTACGCACACACACATATGCCTGCACACACACACACACACGCAGAAAGGTATTCTGTTTTGGAGAGGAATGTCTTGACAACCGTTTAATTCACCTGACAGTTAGAATTACATTACCATGAAAGTATAAATATGTGTATCTCCAGTCCTCCCCCCATGCATACCTGTGGTTTTGAATGCTATTGAAAATAGGATTTGAAAAACACACTCAGAGAAGTACAGTACAGTAGAATACAGTACAATAGACAGTAGAATACAGTCAAGTAGAATAGACTCACAAGGACTATCTAGAGATGTAAAGAACGTATAGTACTGTAATGTGATCTACTAATGCTAAACATAATATACTAAACATATGTGAATATGCACATGTAGGATATATATCAGGTAACTAGGACTCATGTCTCTCCACTACAGCTTCATATACTCCTCTTTCTCCTTCTCATCTCTACCACTCTCCTCTTCTCTCTCCTCTCCCCCTCTCCTCTCTTCTCCTCCCCTCTCTCCCATCTCCTCCTCTCCTCTCACCCCTCTCCTCTCCTCTCACCCCTCTCCTCTCCTCTCCCCATCTCCTCCTCTGCTCTCCCCCCTCTCCTCCTCTCTTTTGCTCTCTCCTCTCCTCTCCTCCTCTCCTCCCCCCTCTCTCTTCCCCTATCATCTACTCTCTCCTCTCTCCTTCGCTTCTCTAATGTCCTCTGCTCCATGACTGTGAAGGAGTCCATTGTCTCCAGGTATGTTGGCCGGTCACTATCTCCTGCACTGACAGACCGACGGTCCGGCCGCCTCGCCTCAGCAACCCACAAAGACATGGGGGTGCAGGTCCCTGGTTGGTTTACAGCCACTGATGAGAGGAGAGAAAATGAGAGAGAGGTAGAGAGAGAGAGAGAGGTAGAGAGAGAGAGAGAGAGAGAGAGAGAGAGAGAGAGAGAGAGAGAGAGAGAGAGGGTGAGTCTGGGTGGGGTTCTGCAGCTCCCTGTTATCAGATCACAGTGTATTCTTAGACCTGCCAAGCCATTACACCACTGGAATGTGCCCAACGTGTGTGTGTGTGTGTGTGTGTGGTGTGTGTGTGTGTGTGTGTGTGTGTGTCAACCAGAACACTGGTTGGTGACACTTGCAGAAGGTTGCAGTCAGTCCGGGGCCCCCGAGCCAGAGGAGGAACAGAGGCCGGTTCACACCAGCGTTTCCTCAGGAAACAGAAGCGAAGGAAGGGCCACGAGGGCCACGAGGGCCACGAGGGCCCCTGTGCCTCCACATCACCACTGATGGACTCCTGCTGAGAGGAGCTTTCTAAAAACAGACAAACCCTCCTTTATATTTATACCGCCACAGGCTAAACTCAGCACACTTTGAGAGGCTGTGTGTGTGTGTGTGTGTGTGTGTGTGTGTGTGTGTGTGTGTGTGTGTGTGTGTGTGGGTGTGTGTGTGGGTGTGTGTGTGTGTGTGTGTGTGTGTTGAAAAGTTGAAAGGTCACACACCAGCTCTCTAAGATCAGAGCCTGGGAGTTTTTTGCTGAGTGCTTCGCTAAAGCAAAAAAATGCTGAGCTAACGTTTCCCTAAATGTTGACCTACTTTGGTAGCTGGCGGCCTTCACACGCACACGCCACCGCTAGCATTACCCTGCAGCACCACTAGCATTACCCTATAGCGCCACTAGCATTAGCTTATAGCACCACTAGCATTACCCTATAGCACAACTAACATTGCCCTAGAGCATTACCCTATAGCACCACTAGCATTACCCTATAGCACCACTAGCATTACCCTATAGCACCACTAGCATTACCCTAGAGCATTACCCTATAGCACCACTAGCATTACCCTAGAGCATTACCCTATAGCATTACCCTATAGCACCACTAGCATTATCACTAGAGCGTTACCCTATAGCACCACTAGCATTACCCTAGAGCATTACCCTATAGCATTACCCTATAGCACCACTAGCATTATCCTAGAGCGTTACCCTATAGCACCACTAGGATTTCCCTATAGCACCACTAGCATTAGCACAGCCCTGTAGCACCCCCTATATCTCACATCATGTTGTTCTCCTGACCTCAGCTGAACTTCTTTTCCACGAGAGGTTTCCCCAACGTATCATTTCTTTGATTACCATAATGTTATAATTTCTTTAATTACGATAATATTTATAATTAAAACATTTAAGTGGTGTGGAGCAAATCTTTACACCCAAACCCAGTGGAAAGCCACATGGAGGGAAGGAGGACCAGTTAGAGGGGAAAGATCTCTCTCTCTCTCTCTCTCTCCCTCTCTCTCTCTCTCTCTCTCTCTCTCTCTCCTCTCTCTCTCTCTCTCTCTCCCCCTGCACTCCTCAAAGCCTCCTCCTCCTCCTCCTCCTCCTCCTCCTCCTCCTCCTCCTCCTCCTCCTCCTTTGGTTTCACTTTGACGGATAATAAAAGGGTGAGATCTGCTGTGTTAACATTCCAGTGGTCCATGTAGAGAGGAAGGGGAAGGGGAGAGAGAGAGGGAGAGAGAGAGAGAGAGAGAGAGAGAGAGAGAGAGAGAGAGAGAGAGAGAGAGAGAGAGAGAGAGAGAGAGATGAAAGAGTGAAGGGAGACAGCAGAACCATGAGGTGAACCCCCTTGGTTCTGCACGACATTAAATTAGAATTACATTCAAATGAATTACATCTTTTAACAAACAAATGTGTCAGTGTGGACATAATGATAGTAGGTTGGATGGAGTCGTCTAAAGGTCAAAGTACTTTTGGTCTGAGATCAGGCCTGTGGTTCCCCTGACTCGGTACCCACCCTTGGTGGTGTTTTGTGTCCAGGAAAAGGTTCCTCCCTGTGTTTTGTTCATCAAAACAGTATTCGTGCTTCCTTCTTCTAGGCCCCCTGTCAACTAGAGGGCCCTCAGTAGAGAGCATTCCTTCGCCAAACCAAAAAGTCCCCTGGATCCAGATTCGGATCCAAAAAATCGAATCAACTGTTCCTCGGCCCATAAGTAATCTGACCACCAAGTGTTGTCCAATTCCGTACATAACTTAAGAACGAACAGCGGTGAAAACATGACCGCTGTTTGTTTGATGAAATGAAACCCAAAAGAGAGCATGTATATTCTTGACCCACAGCTTGAGAACCGCTGGTCTAGTTTGAACCCCCCGCCACCCCAGTGGATAATCCTGGAATGTGACTTCATAACTTAACTTCAAACACTCTTTTCATTTGTAAAGCTCTCTAGCCGTCCAGCGACTTCTTAGCCTGGGCTTACAGCAGCGCTGGCAGCCGCCTACTGTATTTACAATCCTCCCGCAGAGGAACGATTTACATCGGAGAGTTGGAAGGCACACAGACGCATATCTACCCAAATATTGCTCCGTACCACTTTGAAGGGAGGTGTGGATGTTTACCTGGATTTACCTGTTGAAATGGCCTCGCTTTAATGATTTACCGGCGAGGTCTCTGCAGAGAAGTCAGTGTTCCGAGGGCTTTTTTGAGTGCCTTGCCCAAGGACTGCTCAGCAAACGCAGGGAAGAAAGTTAATGACATGTTGCATGAACCTGGGTTAGTCCCCGGCAAACATTGACCAAGCCTTGAGCAGGTTTCATGATGTGAGGTTGGTATCAGCTAGGGAAACACAGCCTTCCTTACCACACAAAGCCGTCAGAAATCAGAAATCAGAAATCAACTCCCGGTTGATGCTGACCTGATGCTGTCCAATCAGATCGCAGCTTTGTCTATTTAGTTCTCAAACCAAAACACCTTTGGACGGTCTTTACGAAATCAAACTATTCCAAATATTATGTGCGCTGGTTTTCGTTTTAACACTTTACTTTATCAAACTACCTGTGATTGTAGCACTTCATTCTTCTTCTCTCTAAACCTTAAGACGTGTTTTATGGCACACATCTTTTTCGAAAACATCGACTTTTATTGATGTAAAAACCAGAACCACAACACAGTGTTTTCTTTTGTGCCTAAAAGGTGTTTCCTTTCCTGCGTGTTTGTTTTTTAAAGAATTACCACATAAGGTCGGTGCTGCTGATGTGAAACCCGGGAGGCGTTTAGCCCAGAGATAAGCCCAACGCTTTCTCAAGGTCAAAGTTCAGTTTCTGTTGCCGAACAGACGCTCCTTTCTCTCTCTCTCTCTCTCTCTCTCTCTCTCCCTCTCTCTCTCTCTCTCTCTCTCTCTCTCTCTCTCTCTCTCTCTCTCTCTCTCTCTCTCTCTCTCTCTCTCTCTCTCTCTCTCTCTCTCTCTCTCTCTCCCCCTCCTCTCTCTCTCTCTCTCTCTCTCTCTCTCTCTCTCTCTCTCGCTCTCTCTCTCTCTCTCTCTCTCTCTCTCTCTCCCCTGCAAGCTTGTTTTTTTTTGGGGGTTTGAACGACAAGTTGGTTTTAACCGCTTCCTGCATGGACGCCCCACAATGCTTCCGTCACTTTTTCGAAGTGTCAAGTTTGGTGTGTTTGTTTTTTCTAATCCCACGACCGCAGGGACAAAGAGAAACCTTGACTCTCAGAGGGTTCCTCTCAGATAGAAACACACAGGTGGTGAGACAGAGAGACAGAGAGAAAGAGAGAGAGAGAGAGAGAGAGAGAGAGAGAGGGACAGACAGACACACAGAAAGGAGAGGGAGAGGGAGAGACACAGAAAGAGAGAGAGAGGGACAGACAGACACACAGACAGGAGAGGGAGAGGGAGAGGAGAGGGAGAGACACAGAAAGAGAGAGAGAGGGACAGACAGACACACAGAAAGGAGAGGGAGAGGGAGAGACACAGAAAGAGAGAGAGAGAGAGAGACGTAGAGGGACAGAGAGAGACGGACACAGAAGGAGAGAGAGACAGAGAGAGACATATATATACAGAAAGAGAGAGAGTCAAAGAGAAAGAGAGAGACATATATATACAGAAAGGGAGAGAGTCAGAGGGACAGAGAGAGACATATATATACAGAAAGAGAGAGAGTCAGAGAGAAAGAGAGAGACATATATATACAGAAAGAGAGAGAGTCAGAGGGACAGAGAGAGACATATATATACAGAAAGAGAGAGAGACAGAGAGAGACATATATATACAGAAAGAGAGAGAGTCAGAGAGACAGAGAGAGACATATATATACAGAAAGAGAGCGAGTCAGAGGGACAGAGAGAGAGACACAGAAAGAAAAAGACAGAGAGATAGACACAGACATAAGAGTCAGATAAAGAGATGCGGCCCAAATGTTGACAGAACAGTAAAAATAAAACACATTTATATTTTATTTTAACTCTGTTCATTATATCTTCCAACCATAACCCCCCCTCCCCAAAACAAGAAATACAATTGAAAGAAAACGACAATAAAACTATAAAAATATCCCAAACAAACAGCCTGTAAGGAAGGCTTATACTGTCTATTCAGCAGGCAGCCGGTGAATGAGTGGTGAATGGGTGAACACATGAATGGATGACTGGGGCTTAACGGGCCATGTTGTGACTGGAGGTGAACTGTCAAACACTAACAAAAACACAAACCTGCTTAGCTTACTGAAATCACACACACACACACACACACACACACACACACACACACACACACACACACACACACACACTGGCAAGCATAAACATGCACAAACACACACAAACACATGCATATACACACACATGCATACACACACACATAGAAAACACACACACACACACACACACACATAGAAAAAACACACACAGGCACACACACACACACACATAGAAAACACACACACATGCACGCACACACACACACATAGATAACACACATGCACGCACACACACGCACACACACACACACACCCACACACACAGGCACACACAGGCCTTATTCCATTACTCATGGGGAGAGCCCAACTGAGGACTACTCACAGAGCTTGTCAGACGAGAGGGTGGCTGCTCTGTTTATGTTAGACCTGCTTTACTCTCATGAGTCCCATGGAGTCATCGTTTACACAACTCTGAGCCTTCAGAGGAATACGGCCCTGCCTGGACACGAGACACACTGGACACTGGACACTGGACACAACACATTGGACACTGGACACAAGACACTGGACACTGGACACAAGACACTGGACACTGGACGCAACACACTGGACACTAGACACAACACACTGGACACTGGACACAAGACACTGGACACTGGACAGAAGACACTGGACACTAGACATAACACACTGGACACTGGACACAATACACTGGACACTAGACACAACACACTGGACACAACACACTGGACACTGGACAAAAGACACTGGACACAACACACTGGAGACTGGACACAACACACTGGACACTGGACACAAGACACTGGACACTGGTCACTGGACACTGGACACTGGTCACTGGACACAAGACACTGGACACTAGACACAACACACTGGACACTGGACACTGGACACAAGACACCAGACACAACACACTGGACACAAGACACTGGACACAGGACACAAGACACTGGACACTGGACACTGGACACTGGACACTGGACAGAAGACACTGGACACTAGACACAACATACTGGACACTGGACACAAGACACTGGACACAACACACTGGACACTGGACACAACACACTGGACACAACACACTGGACACAACACACTGGAAACTGGACACAACACACTGGACACTGGACACTGGACACAACACACTGGACACTGGACACAACACACTGGACACTGGACACAACACACTGGACACTAGACACAACACACTGGACACTAGAAACAACACACTGGACACTTGACACAAGACACTGGACACTAGACTAGTTTGTGTGGGTGTGTGTGTGGATATGGGTGTGGGTGTGTTTGCTGTGTGTGTGTTTGCTGTATGAGTGTGTGTGTGTGAGTGTGTGTGTGCGTGTGGTATGAGTGTTCGCGGTGTATGTGCATGCCAGCACGTCACGGACACCTGTGTGGAGTTTTATGATTATTGTTTTCCTTAAATGACGTTGTGAAGACAGAAGGTGAAGCCAAACAGAAACACACACGCACATAAGAGTATGACAATAATATAAGTGTGAGAAATAATTTATACAAATATTTCAAACATTAACATAATCTTCTTTTGACAGGTCGCGCTTAAAAAAGAGATTTTAAGCTCAACGAGTCTCATCTTGTTAAATAAAGGTTACAATAACGATGCAAAATTGAACACATAAAAAAAAAGAATATAAAATGATAAATCCATATAAAAGTGTTATAAACATGGGTCATGTGGTGCAGCACCCGTTTAGACGATCACTTCACTTCTCACAGCTTCTAAAACCACTGTTGATGTTTGGGCCCCCCTGGCTGCTGAGGGGGTGAGTGAATGGATGGATGAATGATCCGCAACCTCTTCACCCTGCAAACGGAAACCACATGTTCCCCCGGCCGGCCGGAAGAAAATAATGTCTACATCTGTGTGTGCGGTTTGTGTGTGTGTGCGCTTTGTGTGTGTGTGTGTGTGTGTGTGTGTGTGTGTGTGTGAGCTCCTGTGTTTGAAGAGCTACAAAAGAGTCTTTGTCACCCAAACCATGGCAGGTGAATGACCTCACCCTGGCCTCTTCTGAAGCTTACACAGACTTCTGTGTGTGTGTGTGTGTGTGTGTGTGTGTGTGTGTGTGTGTGTGTGTGTGTGTGTGTTCGCAAGTGTGAACATGTCCGTGTGTGTGTGTGTGTGTGTAACTCACACATGTAACTGTCGAGTGTGTCGAACGATGTGATTTTTCCCACGCCAAAGAGAAACCAGGATAAATCAAATCTAGAACATCAACATCAACAGCCTCCCTAACTACAGTTACACGGTGATGTCACATGATGTCACACCCACCCTGGAGGGGTGTCACTGTCACTGATGATGTCACTGATATCACACCAGTCACATGACCTACATGGTGTTAGAGTACAGATGGTAACTCAAACCTGCTCGTAGCTATATCACAGTACTACAGTATGGAGACATAAGTATACTTAGTCACGTAGCATGACGTGATGTGTGTGTGTGCGTGTGTGTGTGTAGGTGTGTGTGTTTGTGTGTGTGTGTGTGTGTGTGTGTTTGTGTGAATGCGTCATGCACACACACACGCACACACACACACAACCACACACAAAAAGCACACACACACAGATATACACATACATGGACGTGCACACATGCATGCACACACACACACACGCCCACCTACACACACACTGACACACCCTGATGGAGTGTGTAGGTGTTGTGGTCTTTGTACAGTGAAGCGGTGTGACTCCCAAACACATGGCGGACCACTTCCTGTCCCCGTGAACACACATTAGACACGCCTCTTTGAGGCTGATTGTGGCCCAACGCCCACACACCGCTCTGTCCTTCAGTGGGACATAAGTACTGTCCTTTACTGTAACATAAGCACTGTCTTTTAGTGTAACAGACGTAATGTCTTTAGTGTAACAGACGTACTGTCCTTTAGTGTAACATAAGCACTGTCCTTTAGTGTAACAGACGTACTGTCCTTTAGTGTAACAGACGTACTGTCCTTTAGTGCAACAGACGTACTGTCCTTTAGTGTAACATAAGCACTGTCCTTTAGTGTAACAGACGTACTGTCCTTTAGTGTAACAGACGTACTGTCCTTTAGTGTAACAGACGTACTGTCCTTTAGTGTAACAGGCATACTGTCCTTTAGTGTAACACACGTACTGTCCTTTAGTGTAACAGACGTACTCTCCTTTAGTGTAACACACGTAATGTCTTTAGTGTAACAGACATACTGTCCTTTAGTGTAACAGACGTACTGTCCTTTAGTGTAACAGACGTACTGTCCTTTAGTGTAACACACGTAATGTCTTTAGTGTAACACACGTAATGTCTTTACTGTAACACACGTAATGTCTTTAGTGTAACACACGTAATGTCTTTACTGTAACACACGTAATGTCTTTAGTGTAACACACGTAATGTCTTTAGTGTAACAGACATACTGTCCTTTAGTGTAACAGACGTACTGTCCTTTACTGTAACACACGTCCATAGAGAAATTTGACTCAGAATGGAAGCCCTCTGTAATGAGCGACACAACATGTACTCAACATGTCATAACGTTACGGAACAGAGAGTTCCACACTAGGGCTGGGGTTAGACTGTTACTATAACGTCATTACAATGTTTAAGTCATGAGGTCACAGGTTGTTACAGTGTAGTTACCCCAGAACAGGGACACCGTATGTCCGGTAAATCCAGTGGATTCCCCAGCGAGACCCAGCGAGACTTAGACACAGGATGCTCCTGGTGTTCCACTGAAAGCCTTCCCCCCCCCACCTCATGCTAGCGGCCATATTGGGAGGCGAGGAGTGATGGAGCAGATGGGCGTGTGGTGCTAAAGCTGAGCTGCTCCGGTGACAGACGGAGACAGAAGACCCACAGGTCAGGGTCCCGGCATCAAAGACCAGGACCTCCCCTTAATGGCTCTTTAATAACTACAGTAGAGGGGAGGGGAGGGGAGGGGGGGTGTTGACCTCACACTCACCTCCCCTGCTTTCCAGAATGTTTTTTTTTCTGTATGCTACGCATTCCTGGGAGAGAGCGCCGTAATAGATCCACTTGTCTCCCCTAAAAGCACAAACCGAAGAAGAAGAGATGACACCCGTGTGTGACCCGGGTTTAGATGCTGAAGAGCCCCGACCTGGTGAACCTCGGGGTCACCGGGTCAGAAACCGCCCCGTTGCCACGCCGTAACGACTTAATGAATGTTTTTGTCGGAAAAGGAGAATGATAATGAGGTGCACAGTGGATCTCCTTGTCCCGAAGTTAGAATCCGTCAAACTGACAAATAGCCAGCGGGAGACACCAGGGAGACCTTCGGGTACAACGGAGGTGGTTTTGATTCCAAGGGGGGAAGAACACCCCGGGTTCGCGGGAGGGAACCCGTTTGACCTTCGACCTCCGCTCCTCCGTCCTGACTCCAGCTTCCTTGAATCGTCCCAGGCGGTGGACGGCCCGTGTATACAACCCACCGCTCTCTCCGTCCCCGCCGGGGCCCGACAAAGTGCTCTCACTGTAAACACCAACAGCTCCTGCTGAACACTCAGTCGGGTCAGAGCTCAGAACAAGACATTGTTCTTTATGGAGGACAGCCAGAGAGGGAGTCTGAAGAAGTGCCCTTAGAACATGAGGTGACCAGATGTGTGTTTACATCCCTCACGTCGCGTCATGTGGTGTGAAAACCGGGACAATTTTTGTCCCCGGTGGATGAAATGAGCAGCGCCGGTTCAAAGTGAGTACCGACCCAGTTCAAGCGCTCGATTTGAGAGTCAAGAATCAAGATTCTAAATGTTTTTATTTGCTGTGTGTGCACAACAGAATGCCTACTCCCCATTCAAGAGGGGGAGGAAGAGGAGAAAGAACTGAGGATGGGAAAAAAACAACAAGTGTGAGACGAGGTTAAATTTTAGTTCTAAACTTTTAACTTTAGAACTGCCAAATGAGGATAATGTTAATCGAACTAGCGATTTTTTTCTGTCTTTTTCAATCGTTTTCTTGTGCTTTTCCACGTTGTTAATTCTCATGGTGCACTTAATGAAATCACTTTAGAACCTCTGACCGGGCCTCACATGGTGGGATGCGTCTCTTCTGCACACACACACACACACACACACACACACACACACACACACACACACACACACACACACACACACACACACACACACACACACACACACACACACACACACGCACACACACACACACACACACACACACACACACACACTCAAGCCAAGTCTTCATTGGAAGTACTGAATGGAAAACAGATGGATGCTCCCCCATTGGCTGAGACCTCCCTCCTAAAGTAGTCCATCTTTAAATAGCAGCTCGGTCTGTGATTGTTTAACAATCCACCTGAAGTTCCACAACATTCAGTGACTTCAGTTTACTGTGAAGAGGAATTTATAGCCGCTGGGAGCTCTTTGGCTTTATAAAAGGTACGTTTTGGAAGTCGAAAGTGGAGAACAAAGGGGAGGAGAAGACTAGGCTCTCTCTAGGAGTGAGGGAGAGCTGCATAGTTTTATGTACTGTTAATAATATTTACAATTCAGCTTAATTAAGATGCATAGTGCCATAAACTGTCAATAATATTTACGA
>CM051022.1:4039794-4067294 GCA_027704905.1 Muraenolepis orangiensis | reverse complement strand
GTGTAAAGCGCTAGGGGTTATGAGGATAAGCCATAAAAGCACATTTTAAATGAACTAAATGTACTTATGTAAACATACGACGTACCCCGGTTTCAGCGTGTTTTGACAACCTCCAAGAATGTCCTTTTTTTTTATGGCTTAAACACAAAGAGATGTCTGTTACACACACACACACACACACACACACACACACACACGCGGGATAACGTGTTCTGAGGGGCTGGTTTTACGGTTCTGCGATTACGTTTCACGTGCTTCCGACTGTAAAGCTACACCCGGTCAACACCGCGCTCAGATACGGCGGTAGTGCCGGCGCCAGCCAGACCCGGGACACGGGAACCATGATAAGTGACCTCACTACTAGCACACGGTACTAGTACTGGTATCATAGGAGACAGTAGTACACAGTACTAGTACTAGTATTATATGAAACAGTACTAGGACTAGTATTATAGGAGACAGTAGTACACAGTACTAGTACTAGTATTATATGAAACAGTACTAGGACTGGTATCATAGGAGACAGTAGTACACAGTACTAGTACTAGTATTATATGAAACAGTACTAGGACTAGTATTATAGGAGACAGTAGTACACAGTACTAGTACTAGTATAATATGAAACATTACTAGTACACAGTACTAGTACACAGTATTCGTACTAGTATTATAGGAGACACTAGTACACATTACTAGTACTAGTATTATATGAAACAGTACTAGTACTAGTATTATAGGAGACAGTAGTACACGGTACTAGTACTAGTATTATAGGTGACACTAGTACACAGTACTAGTACTAGTATTATATGAAACAGTACTAGTACTAGTATTATAGGAGACAGTAGTACACAGTACTAGTATTATAGGTGACACTAGTACACAGTACTAGTACTAGTATTATACAAGACAGTACTAGTATTATATGAGACATTACTAGTACTGTTTACTAGAACTGTCTCATATAATTCTCGTAAACAGTACTAGTACTATAAGTACTATAGTATAACTAGTATTATATGAGACTGTAGTAGTACTAATATTATATGAGACAGTAATAGTATTATATGAGACAGTACTTATACTAGTATTATATGAGACAGTACTAGTACTTGTATTGTATGAGACAGTACTAGTACTAGTATTATATGAGACAGTACTAGTACTAGTATTATATAAGACAGTAGTAGTATTATATGAGACAGTACTAGTACTAGTATTATATGAGACAGTAGTAGTATTATATGAGACATTAATATTATACAATTCATATTCTATTCATATTCTGATAATAAAAAAACAACAATTGAACTTCTGTCTGTAGAACCACAATGGATTTCTTCATCTCTCTCTCTCTCTCTCTCTCTCTCTCTCTCTCTCTCTCTCTCTCTCTCTCTCTCTCCCCTCTCTCTCTCTCCTCTCTCTCTCTCTCTCTCTCTCTCTCTCTCTCTCTCTCCTCTCTCTCTCTCTCTCTCTCTCTCTCTCTCTCTCTCTCTCTCTCTCTCTCTCTCTGAACAGCTACCCTCACTTATCTAGTTTCAGAAGTTGCAGCTTGTGTGTGTGTGTGTGTGTGTTGTGCTGTGTAGTTGTGTGTATGTGCATAATTTAAATATGGTGTGTGTGTATGCCTGCATGCATGTATATGTGCGTGTATGTGTGTGGATGCATGCATACACACACACACACACACATGTGTATGTACTGTATGAATGTTTGTATGTATATATATATACACATATATATATATCTATATATATATATGTAGGTATTTAGGTATGTATGTGTGTCACAGCAGCAGGGGGAAAATAGTCCCATCGCTGAGCTCCTTGATCCTCTGGGCAGTCAAGACAGGAAGTGCTTTAATCACAAGTGCTTCCTGTCAAGCTCTGTGAGGCTGCCTTGTTATGTCTGAGGAGGAGAGGAGGAGGGGAGGAGGGGAGGGGTCACGATTAGCCCAGACTAATGCATCCACCAGCTGTTGCCGGGGGCTACAAGCACACACACCGCTGGCCATCAAAGATACAGAGAGAGAGAGAGAGAGAGAGAGAGAGAGAGAGAGAGAGAGAGAGAGAGAGAGAGAGAGAGAGAGAGAGAGAGAGAGAGAGAGAAACAGACAGACAGAGAGAGAGAGAGAGAGAGGTTGAACACATGGCCAGACATTCTCCCCCTTCCTCTGGATTTATTTTGCGGCTGCACGAGTCTCGGACCAACAAAAACACCGCAAAAACACACAAAGAAAAATAAAAATAAAGTAAAATCACGATCCTCTGCCTCGTGTTTCCTCCCCGGTTCTCTCAGCTCAGAACCCCAACATCTCCTCCGGTCAGTTTCCTCGGTTCCTGTTCTTTAGGGAAGTCTTTAAAGTGGGCTGAAAACTTCCTGCGGAAATCAATCCGAACTGGATTGTGTGTGATTGGTCAGAAATCCATGGCGACCCTGATTGATTCATTGAGATAAATGATTGATGGAGACCACACTGGTATTAACCAGTGGAGTGTTCAGCATCTCGTCTCCATGGAGACGACACTGCACCCCGTCTCCATGGAGACCCCATTGGTTAAGACCAGTGGAGGTCTTCATGGGTCTTAACCAATGGAGTGTTCAGTACCATGTTGTGTAGTTTGTCTGCTTCCTCGTCTTCTGCCTTTAGTCATCCTTCATCCCGGTGGACGATCCGTCAGCTACAGCCTGTCTACACCACCCAGCGCTCCACCCAAAGCACCACAGCCTGTCTACACCACCCAGCGCTCCACCCAAAGCACCACAGCCTGTCCCCACCTAAGCCCAAACCACACGTTGATGGTCTTCACCCTGTGATCAAAGTCTTCCTCTTGTTCCATTTCAACTTACCGTCACTTATTAGTCAACCCACATTTCATCTTCTTTGCTTATATTAGGACGTTCTTAGTATATTTATCAGGGTATGACTTCAAAACGCACATACGCACACACACACACACAAGCACACACACACAGGTTCTGGTAAGGACACACACACACACAGGTTCCTGTAAGAACTTATAAACAGTATATCTTGTGCATCATTTGTGATCACACAGAATATCGTTGTGATACCACCCCCTCACAGAACCGACTCTGACCAATCTAGAAACCGGGAAAGATCAGAGGACTTGAAGAGAGTCATGGGTTCATCATAATGCGTAGTGCCGTGCATTCCTGTGTCTTCTGCTCTGAGATGTGTTTGTCGTTCGTCCCTAGAAGTTTCCCTTCTAGGGATCGCGGAAGACATTCTATTCTATAGCTCCATGTTTTTCCTACGTTCATTTTTATTTGTCCCCAGTGGGGAAATGAGCAATACAGCAGTGGGGTATACATTTAACAATATTAAACACATGGTCACCAAGACACAACACCAAGACACAACACAAACAAGAGGGATCAAAGATAAAGACAAATAATACAGCACTAAGTTTAGAACAATTCATAAATATACAATAAGTGAGGACATGCATCTACCTTTTTCCCTTTGAATTAAGGAGGGCGATGGCAGAGGGTATTATAAAGAGAGTTTACATCTGTTTGTTTTGTCTGAGGAGGGGAACCAGATGGCATGAACTGAAACTGCTGATGTAAAGGGTGGGAGACCATCTGACAGTATGGATTCTGCTTTCCTTTGGACCCAAAGACTGCACACACGAGATTCATAAGTCAAGATTCAAGGTTTATATTTGCCATATGCAACAAGGACAATGGAATGCTTACTCCCCATTCCCTCCATATCTAAGGTGCAGGATCACAGTCCTTATTGTTCTAGTCGACCTGTTGAACGCCCACCCTCTCCGCCTGCCGTTTGGGTGAACGGCAGGCTCATAATCACCAGAGAACACCTCGACTCTCGCAGGCCAAAGGGAAGCCGGACAAAGAACACATTGTAGAGCGAGACGTGAGCTCACCACCAGGTCTCTCCGTCTGTCTCTATGAGACCGCTTCTGTGGACACATGACACCAGTTCACATGTTAATCACACACACACACACACGGAAACTTTAAACACACACACACACACACACACACACACACACCGGGGCTGTAGAAGGACAGCCTAGGGACCTAGGGACCGGGAGGGAGGGAGGGAGAGAGAGAGAGAGAGAGAGAGAGAGAGAGAGAGAGAGAGAGAGAGAGAGAGAGAGAGAGAGAGAGAGAGAGAGAGAGAGAGAGAGAGAGAGAGAACCTGAACTTCTATGACTATGACTACATAACCCTTTAGCACGAGGGTCTCCATATTCAGGTTTGATTCCAATAACTGCCCCCTGAACGCCCTTGAGCAAAGGCGTCAACCTCCCCCCCCCCCCCCCCCCCACCCCGCCCCTCCCCATACACTCACTCGTTTATTTTTACAACACTCTGGATCAGATGTGTGAACTTAAACCGCCGGTCCTTCAGCTGACGCCAGCGCCGTCGCGACCCGATGGCGGCTGTTTGACGCAGAAGAATAAATCCAGTTTAAGGGCTCAGGAACCCGCGACGGTGGTGCTGGAGGAGAGCGCGTGCTAGAGGGTAGAGTCCCACGGTGGCAGAGATGTTCTGCGTTTAGGTAGGGACTCCTCGGACAGCACCGTGACCCACGACCCCCGCTCGGTTCTCTCTGTGTGGTCATGTGACCCTAAACACCTGGAGGCTGGTGAGGCTGCACACCTGTGGGTGAGTGATAATCAAGGGCCACAGGTTAAACTAGCCACCACACACACACACACACACACACACACACACTCAGGAGGAGCTCGAGCACGGGCCATCTGCTCTGCTGTCTAACAACTAAAAAGTCTCAAAGACCCTGTGTGTGCTCACCTTTCCCTCACACACCTATCGGGATGTGATGACTGGCTACAAGTTTTTGTTTATTGTCTGAATGCAAAACCTCGGCTGACATTTCGGCGGGGCTGGGAGGGCTGCGTCACTTTCTCAGAATCTGGCAGCGCCGTGAATGTCAGACCTCCATGGCCGGCTGTTGGCACAACGAAGCCTGGTCACGTCCCTCTCTCTGGGCTGACTGTGTCAGCGCTGGTGGGTTGTCAGAGTGCAAATGTTGCAGTAAAGTGCATGGTAATATCATTTACAGTTTAAATGATGATGATGATGATGATGATGGTGAGGAAGATGCTGAAGATGATGATGAGGATAATGATAAGGATGATGTGGATGATGATGAGGATGAGGAAGATGTTGAAGATGATGATGAGGATGAGGATGAGGAAGAAGAGGATTATGATGATCCCAGGCTCCTCCTAGCAAAAACTGTCAAGATGTCCCTGAGCAAGACACCCTCACCCTAACTGCTCCTGACGTGCTGGCTGTCTCTTTGCATGGGTGACCGTCGGTGGTTGAATGTGTGTATGAATGGGTGAATGTGAGACATGACTTTTTGGGACCACACTGCGTTTTGGATAAAAGCGCTATATAAATGCATTACCATTACCATGATGATGATGATGAGGGTGATGATGATGATGGAGATGATGATGATGAGGATAAGGGTGCTGAGGATGATGATGATGATGATGATGATGATGGTGATGATGAGGATGATGAGGATGCGTGAAGCTTAGATGTTAGATATTTTTGAAGATCCCGTTGTCTGTGGGGCCCTCGTTAAGGCAAGGTGTTTAACATCTGATACTGTATATCTGGGTCGATCTGGTTTAGGCCACACCCCCCGTCTGAGTCAAGTTAAGTCTAGACACAACGTCGCCGCCTTCCGCCTTCCACCTGCGGCGACGAAGACATCCGCATCTAATCCTCTGTCAGTGCAACAAAATACCTTATTCATCTAGCGGCCATATTGGTTAGTGGGGTGGGGAAATCAACGCCATATATATTCATGGACATATTTACATAGACAGATAGATAGATAGACCGAGCTCTGGCAAACAAGAGGAAGCCCCACTAGAATCTGCTCAAAACTGACGGTTTGCAAAGGACCCCACCAATCTCACCCTGAAGAAGAGGTCAGGAGGACTCACTACCGCCACACTGGCCGCAGCCTCAGGACCACTTTGAGGACAACAAAGGACGCCCAGTCGCACCTCCTGCTAGTCTGGAGATAGTGTAGATACTGTTGGGTTTGAGGACAACATCAAAACAGACACTTAGTCACCCGACGACCCGGCGGCTCCAGGAAGTGATCCAAGATAACATTTATAAATCTGTTCCCAATCACAGTTTCCATTTCCACTCACAACAACACAAAGATTGTCAAGATTTCTTCCTCGATTATTATGGGATGTTATTCTTGCCCTGGGAGAGAGAAAGAGAGAGAGAGAGGTGGGAGAGAGAGAGAGAGAGAGAGAGAGAGAGAGAGAGAGAGAGAGAGAGAGAGAGAGAGAGAGAGAGAGAGAGAGAGAGAGAGAGAGAGAGAGAGAGAGAGAGAGAGAGGTGGGGGGAGAGAGAGAGAGAGAGAGAGAGAGAGAGAGAGAGAGAGAGAGAGAGAGAGAGAGAGAGAGAGAGAGAGAGAGAGAGAGAGAGAGGGTGTCATATATATTAGATATATATTATATATTTGGCCTGTGAAGCCCTTTGAGACTGTAACTGTGCAATTAAGGGCTATACCAATCAAATGTACTTGACCTGCCTTAACAACATCAGGGTAATGAGTGACTGGTAGACTTACAGGACCCAGATGATTGACCACCTTTTGTCAAATTACAGGTCATGAATTTCCAACTGACCAACGACCATGACTTTAACAATTCAACCTGAGCGCTAGCACTCCGGCGTCAAGTAAACGTTGCTCCCTCGTTGCTATTCCGTTTTTACGAGCTGAAATGCAAACATGGGACCGCCCCCCCGCCCCCAGAGAAAACACTATTAATGACTCTGTGTTGCGGTCGGAGCCCCTGGGCGTGTGGTTATTATGCGCTACGTCCGAGTTCCTCACGCTTCTGGAATGTTTCCGCTTCTTATTTCTTGGCTTCGTTTTTTTGGGGCCTTCATTACGGCCATATCTACTTCCTGAAATACCTGCGTTGTGTTCCCCACCCCCCCTGGTCACCTAGGACTATCAAACCCCCCCAAAAATAATCGCTGGTGTGATTGCGTAGCTGGCGTTTTTGTTCAGCTAGCTACCGCTTGCAGGACGTAAAGCGGCCCTCGAGGCTCCTTAAACACAACGGTGATTAGGTCATGCAAAGCTAGTGCAGCGATCTGACGTGCCCTAGCTAATTCTGATATTTGGCGAGCGCAGTACAGCTTCCAGTAGGTCGACTTACATTGGTGCTTCTCACTGTCACGAACACAACCCTCTTTATAGATGATATATAACACCCCCTGGTCCAAATGCATGTGGTGTTAATATTTAATAGATGGAAGAGCTGTGCAATGCCCATTTTTTTGCACATTGATTTTTGACGGTAGTTGGAAAACAATGCAATCTATCGGGTTGCTTCACTTGTCACACAAGATTGTGACAAACAAGTCCAGACGGTAAACAGTCTAGACATCTTCTTCTGAACTGGAATAACCTGCGCAGCGGCCCGTCTGTCTGCTAGCATCAGGTCAAACACAATAACAACACTTGTCAACTATAAGACTGTCTGTCCCTCCAGGCTGGCGGGGATATTTCATCTGTTTTTAGCCCAAACGATTCCAACAGGTTTTTTTTCCATCAGTTGATACTCAATTTTGCACATGGAAGCTTTAAAGTGCTTCATGAAAGTGTATTTTATAGACTCAGTCACTAAAGACCTTATTAAGGCTTTTCATTTCCCTTTAAAGTCCCTCTTTGATGTTCCTCATGCACATCGCTTTGACTTTGGTTTTGTGCACGAATGAAACTTGAACCTTTTCTGAGTAGTTCCTACTAATGTACTGTACTAATGTGTTCAGTGTACCTTTCTGTTCAGGAACTTAACAAAGGAGCTAGTTTAAACTGGTTATACATAGCAGGCGTTTATCTTCTTCCTCCTACTTACCTCCTCTGGAAGCCTTCCTGAGCTGCTTTCAGGGAGAACAACACAGACATCGCCATTACTCTGCACAGGGAAGGGAAGGGAGGGAAAGGAAATTTAAAATTGTTTTAATGGGGCATTGAAGCCAAACCGTCTGACACCCTGTGAGCCAACGATGCAAAGTGAGCCAGGTGTGGGAACTCTGCGAATGGAATTGGAACCTTTAGAACGTTCTGCGCCAAACTTCTGGCGAGTGCTGTGAACGTTCAAGTTAAGTATATACGGAGAAGAAAGCGTAAAAAAAAACGTCGCTTTAAGGCCATCGATGTGGAGATAAATGTTAGGTGTTAGTTAGCAGACAGCGAAGTCGATGCTTTCACTGTTTCTGAGTTTCTCTTTGGGGAGAAAGCAAAAATGGTGAGAGTTGTAAAACCAAAGATTTCATTTTGGTTCATTTTGGGTTCTGCTTCATCCCATGGTGGTGTTGGTTTACCAGGTATGTAACGGCCCGGCTATGGAGATGCTCTGCGGTTTTGCATGCTGTCAACTGTCTACAATGAGAGGGTGAGATGGCCCTCTCTCTCTGTCTCTGTCTCTGTCTCTCTCTCTCTCTCTCTCTCTCTCTCTCTCTCTCTCTCTCTCTCTCTCTCTCTCTCTCTCTCTCTCTCTCTCTCTCTCTCTCTCTCTCTCTCTCTCTCTCTCTCTCTCTCTCTCTCGCTCTCCCCCCCCGGGAGAGCTTGGCACATCTCTCTTTCTGTCTGTCTCTCTTTGTGTCTCTCTTTGTGTGTCTCTCTCTCTCTTTGTGTGTCTCTCTCTCTCTCTTTGTGTGTCTCTCTCTCTCTCTCTCTCTCTCTCTCTCTCTCTCTCTCTCTCTCTCTCTCTCTCTCTCTCTCTCTCTCTCTCTCTCTCGCTCTCCCCCCCTGGAGAGCTTGGCACAGAGGTATATGGGTGTGTGTTGTGAAGTGTGCCCTGTCTGTATACAGGATTAAAGGGCTGAGTAATTACTGCTGCACTGCGGGGTGAGTAACCTCTGGGAGTGCAGGACTCTTTCCTCCCCCGGGGCGACGGGGGAGATCCAGGTGCTCCGGACCAGACTCACACGCTACCCCGCTCAGGGTGGGGGTGGGGGGCAGGGGGGGGGGGCACCACAGCTGGGGGTCCAGGTCCACTGTGATAAGCAGTACCTTTTCACACAAGAGTATTGACCACACCCAGCTCCCTTAAACAAAGCACACACACACACACACACACACACACACACACACACACACACACACACACAAACACACACACACACACACACACACACACACACACACACATGCACGCTGGCATGCACGCACACACACACACACACAAACACACACACACACACACACACACACACACACACACGCACATGTGTGTGTGTGTGTGTGTGTGTGTGTGTGTGTGGTTGTTATGTAAGAGATGATCCACACCAAGGTGTGTTTCTAACACAGGGCTACGGGGTTCACCAACAACACACCTACCAGTGGATTATGCATATGTTACCACAACCGCTTGCAAATCATTAACAATATGAGGGAGTTGATTAAAACCAATAATAGGCCAACTGGGTCTGACTAATGCCTGGAACACAACACAGTCAGTTGAGTCATATGTCATAGTTGACATGAGAGTCATCCGGGATGAACAGGTTACCTCTCTACTCCAGTTAATACAGAGGATTGCCATTCTTTACACAGAAAGAATTGAGTGCAAACATTGAGTTCCAAGTGATAAACAGATACAGACACCTACAACAAAAACAGGTTGCGCAGTCGTCCCTCCCGTCCTACCTGCTAGGGTTTGACCTTTGACCCGTGTGTGGTGTAGCCTGCTCAGTCAGCTCAGTACAGCACGTCCTCTAGAGCTGCATCCACAGCCCGAGGCTCCTGATGTCCCTGAGTCACTCAGTTAACACAGAGAGAGAGAGAGCGAGAGAGAGAGAGAGAGAGAGAGAGAGAGAGAGAGAGAGAGAGAGAGAGAGAGAGAGAGAGAGAGAGAGAGAGAGAGAGAGAGAGAGAGAGAGAGAGAGAGAGAGAGGCTGGAGAAGTTGGAGAAGTTGGCCCAGTTTGACGGCTGTCAATTGAGCTGAGCTGGTAGCGATACGCTTGCATGGCCAATAAACCCTACGACTCCCTGCTCAGGGAGAGAGACAGAGGGGGGGAGAGGGAGGGAGACACAGAGAGACACAGGGAGACACAGAGAGACACAGAGAGACACAGGGAGACAGAGACACAGAAAGACACAGGGAGACACAGAGAGACACAGGGAGACAGAGACACAGAGAGACACAGGGAGACACAGGGAGACACAGAGAGACACAGAGAGACACAGGGAGACAGAGACACAGAGAGACACAGGGAGACACAGAGAGACACAGAGAGACACAGGGAGACACAGGGAGACACAGGGAGACAGAGACACAGAGAGACACAGGGAGACACAGAGAGACACAGAGAGACAGAGAGACACAGAGAGACACAGGGAGACAGAGACACAGAGAGACACAGGGAGACACAGAGAGACACAGAGAGACACAGGGAGACACAGGGAGACACAGGGAGACAGACACGAGAGACAGGAGACAGAGAGACAGAGAGACACAGAGAGACACAGGAGACAGAGAGACAGAGAGACACAGAGAGACACAGGGAGACAGAGAGACAGAGAGACACAGAGAGACACGAGCAGAGAGACACTGGGAGACAGAGGAGACAGAGAGACACAGAGAGACAGAGAGACACAGGGAGACAGAGAGACAGAGAGACACAGGGAGACACAGAGA
This sequence comes from Muraenolepis orangiensis, assembly GCA_027704905.1. Lineage (NCBI taxonomy): Eukaryota > Metazoa > Chordata > Actinopteri > Gadiformes > Muraenolepididae > Muraenolepis > Muraenolepis orangiensis. Next base: position 4,056,578 of record CM051022.1, on the reverse strand, counting down.
GACACAGGGAGACAGAGAGACAGAGAGACACAGAGAGACACAGGGAGACAGAGAGACAGAGAGACACAGAGAGACACAGGGAGACACAGAGAGACAAAGGTAGACAGAGAGACAGAGAGAGACACAGAGAGACAGAGAGACAGAGAGAGACACTGGGAGAGAAGGGAGAAAGAGGGAGACAGAGAAAGAAAGGGGGAGATACAGGAAGACAGAGGAAGACACAAGGAGACACAGGGAGACACAGGGAGACATAGAGAGAGACACAGAGAGACACAGAGAGACACAGGGAGACAGAGAGACAGAGAGAGACACAGAGAGAGACACAGGGAGACACAGGGAGACACAGAGAGACACAGAGAGACAGTGAGACACAGAGGGGGACAGAGGTATATCTAGCAGCTGACGTGAGATGTAATGGCGCTCGTGAAAGCTTAATGACTGTCAGTCAAAGTTTCCTAACTGGATCTTTTCCCCGTGTGTGTTAACAAGGTAACAAGGTGTTTCATGACAACATGAGAATCCACTACGTCCATCATGACGTAGCCGTTCACCAGGTGACGTAGCAGTTCACCAGGTGACGTACTGTAGTAGTTCACCAGGTGACGTAGCAGTTCACCAGGAGACGTACTGTAGTAGTTCACCAGGTGACGTAGCAGTTCACCAGGTGACGTACTGTAGTAGTTCACCAGGTGACGTAGCAGTTCACCAGGTGACGTACTGTAGTAGTTCACCAGGTGACGTAGCAGTTCACCAGGTGACGTACTGTAGCAGTTCACCAGGTGACGTAGCAGTTCACCAGGTGACGTAGCAGTTCACCAGGAGACGTACTGTAGCAGTTCACCAGGTGACGTAGCAGTTCACCAGGTGACGTAGCAGTTCACCAGGTGACGTAGCAGTTCACCAGGTGACGTACTGTAGTAGTTCACCAGGTGACGTAGCAGTTCACCAGGTGACGTAGCAGTTCACCAGGAGACGTAGCAGTTCACCAGGTGACGTAGCAGTTCACCAGGAGACGTAGCAGTTCACCAGGTGACGTAGCAGTTCACCAGGAGACGTAGCAGTTCACCAGGTGACGTAGCAGTTCACCAGGTGACGTAGCAGTTCACCAGGTGACGTAGCAGTTCACCAGGTGACGTAGCAGTTCACCAGGAGACGTACTGTAGTAGTTCACCAGGTGACGTAGCAGTTCACCAGGTGACGTACTGTAGTAGTTCACCAGGTGACGTAGCAGTTCACCAGGAGACACTAGAGACAGAAGAAAGGCGTTGGTATAAAAGGTGAAATGATTCGTCTTGTTGACCTCTGACCCTTGTGATTAAAAAGTGTTTTCCCGACACCGACCGAGGTCAAGTCAAAGTGGCGGTGGTTCTCGTTGGGTTTTTTCGGGGCTTAGAGAGACATTTGCTTTTCATTTAAAGCGTTTTTCTGGGCCCGGACACAGCCCGGCCCGGACACGGCCCGCTGGACACGCCGGCCCGGACACGGCCCGGCCCGGACACGGCCGGCCGGACACGCCCGGCTGGCGACCACACGGCACGATCAGTCTCCTGAGAGCCGACGCAAAACTAAACAGACAACATGAAAAGGAAAGGGAAGAGAAAAGAAAATAAGAGAGAGGAGAAGGGAGAACGCAGACGGGCCAAATTAGAAGTGGATGTTGGATGGGGGGGGGGGGGGGGGGGGGGGGAGGGGCTTCAAAGAATGTTTCTCCGTCCTCTCCATGTCAGCCGTGATGAAGCGGGTGGCCTCACTGAGGTCCTCAGGGGGCAGGATCTCCGAGGAATGGCGGAGCTTTGATGTCTGGAGCGCTGCGGTGAGAAGGTGGTCTGGGAGGAAGATGATAGTCATTACCGCTACGATGAACCGTCTCCTCCTTCGACGCTTTCTCATCCTCTCGCTCTCCGGGGTCGGCCGGGGGCGGGGCTAGACGGCTGGGGGAGGGGCCAGGGGTGAGGCCTGACTGGGGACTTGACACATCATTTGTCCACACTGTATAGAAATGATATAGAACTATAATGATCATGACTAGTACAGCCATCGGGTTCTCAAGGGACAGAAGGTGACTTCCTGTCTGACAGGAAGTTACACGTATAGCGCCGTCTGGGGACAGCTCTTCACACTGTCATTGTTTTTAAATCTTGCCTCTTTCGCAGTTTTTATGATTTTTTTTTTATATTCTCTTTTGTATTCATGTTGTTGATTGATTTTCATGTTTTCTGTTCTGATAAGCATATAACTCCTGTGTGTGTGTGTGTGTGTGTGTGTGTGTGAGTGAGCAGAGCCCTGCGTGTGTGAGTGTGTGTGTTTGTGTGTGTGTGTGTGTGTGTGTGTGTGTGTGTGTGTGTGTGTGCCTGTGTGCATGCGTGTGTGTGCATTTGTGTGTATGTGTGTCTGTATGTGCCTGTGTGCATGCGTTTGTGTGCATTTGTGTGTGTGTGTGTGTGTGTGTGTGTGTGTGGAGGCATGTTGACTTGAAGAAGCCAGGGTGTGGAAGACCAGACCAGCTTACAGCACAATAGGCCGTGGGTTTAACCGCCGGCTCGGAGACTGCAGGCCTGACTCCCAGCACCTCGTTCAGCAGGAAACAAGCAGCGTGTCACACCACCTGTGTTCTGGTCTGGGAGGAGGAGCACAGGGCCCGGATACTTTACAGTGGGCAAACCGGTTTGACTGTATACCGGGTCTGGGTAGAACATCCCTCTCACACAAGTGTGCTGAACTGTCTGCAAAAAGGACAGTGAACAGTGAACAGTACATCGAAGCCTGCATGCATTCCTCCGTACATACTGTATAACAATATTTCAACTTTTTGCCAAATTCCAAGCCTTGAAGTGCAATGTTTACCCCTGGGAGGAGGGTGAGCGAATGGACCACACAACTTGTTGCCCGTGGTCGACCCGGCGGGGATTTAAATCCCCGGCGGCGTGGATGGGGAGTCTGTGTGGTCTGGGGGGGAAGCAGCAGCTTTCACAAACACTCGTGAAGAGGAGCCCAGTGTTATTCCCCCCGTCTGGGCGGATGGCCCGGAGGAGCACCACACTGCTCGGGTTCTGGAACAACATTCTTCCACAGGTGATGGAGACATCACAACACGTGGTGTCCGTCTGATGTTCTCACTGACAAGTTGATCGGTATCGTCAGTCTTTCCCTGAGTAACTCAGTAGCTTATGAGAACAATGAGACCACGTCTTAGAAGACTTTCCTGTTAAAGATGAGATAAGTCTCTTCCTCGCGGCCCAGGTGTCAGGGTCTGACGTTGACACGTGAAACGTTAACATTGCTGTCAATCTGTTTTTGGATTTCAATATGCTGTCTCTAAGTCATGTTACACACACTAATTTTGATCAGGGGAAGGAATCAGGGGTTGAAGTCCTCAAGTCAGATGTCCTCACATACACATACACAGAATACCTCAGAACACTTCACCACTCGCTCTCTCGGTACATGTACACATACAGTACAAATCTACACACTACACACGCTGGATACTGGACCTCCTGTCGGACCGCCGCCAGGTGGTGAGGATGGGCAGCACCACCTCAGAGCCACTGACCCTCAACATGGGAGCCCCCCAGGGATGCGTGCTGAGCCCTCTCCTCTACTCCCTCTACACCCACGACTGCATGGCTATGCACAGCTCCAACGTCATCATCAAGTTTGCTGACGACACGACAGTGATGGGCCTGATCGCCGGTGACGACGAGACAGCCTACAGGGAGGAGGTCGGATCGCTGGAGCAGTGGTACCAGGAGAACAGCCTCGCCCTCAACGTCAAGAAGACCAAGGAGCTGATCGTGGACTTCAGGAAGCAGAGGGGAGAGCACAGCCCTATCTCCATCGACGGTGTTGCAGTAGAGAGGGTCAGCAGCTTCAGCTCACATGTCCTCACACGTGAAAAGGGCCCAACAACGCCTGTAATTCCTCAGGCGAACAAATTCAGCATGGGCCCCCGCATCCTGAGAACATTCTATAACGGCACCATCGAGAGTGTTCTTACAGGGTGTATCACCGCCTGGTACGGGAACTGCACCGCACTCGAGCGCAGAGCGCTTCAAAGGGTGGTGTGGGCGGCCCAGTATATCGTTGGAGGTGAGCTCCCCTTCCTCCTGGATATATACAACCAGCGGTGCGTGGCCAAGGCCAAACGCATCATAAAAGACATTGCCCACCCCAGCCACGAGCTGTACTCACTGTTACCGTCAGACGGGCGATACCGCAGTATCAAGTGCCGTACAAATAGACTCCGAGATAGCTTCCACAGTCGGGCCATCAGGCTGCTGAACAAGGGCGTATAGCATATAACAATGTATATTTTATTACATTGATTTATATATATATATAGCTCTTTTTCTGTGCCGATATATTGCATTTTATAAATTGCATTTTTATTTTTATTTTTTAACTTTATTCTATTCAATTTTTATTCTATTGTTATCTATTTTTATCTTATTTTTATAACTGCTGTCTGTCGTCGGGTATTGCACATAAGATTTTAACACCACTGCTTTATACTTGTGTAAACTGTGAAGTGACAATAAACTGACTTGACACCCTCATATACACACACACGTACACACACACGCACACACACACACACACACACATACACACACTCCGTCACGTACACACACATACACACACACTCGTAAATGTAAACGAACGCAGTGTTCCTTGAGGTGGAGGGGCCATTACCTAATAGTTCATGAGAGAGAGAGAGAGAGAGAGAGAGAGAGAGAGAGAGAGAGAGAGAGAGAGAGGAGAGAGAGAGAGAGAGAGAGAGAGAGAGAGAGAGAGAGAGAGAGAGAGAGAGACAGAGAGAGAGAGAGCAGACAGACAGACAGACAGACAGACAGACAGACAGACAGAGAGAGAGAGAGAGAGAGAGACTCCATATCAATCCAGTGAGTGCTTCTTCCTTCCACATGTAGGCCTCCACTCCAGTGAGCGGTTCATCCTCCACTGCATCAAATCTGCATCAGCATCAGACCGATAACTCTTCCATCTGTCATTTAATAGTTCTGCAAGGCTTGGCCCAATCGCAATGTATTGATAAAAAAGCTCTTATTCAAATATGTGTCATCTCAGAGACAACGAACGGTAGCCACATTCTTCCTGATGTGGAGCCATCTTTGGTATGTTAAGTTGTTAAGTTGTTAAGTTGTTAGGTCCAATGTGTTCTTAGCGGTGCTGTTGTGAATGTCATTGGTCTGGTTCTCCGTCCTGTTGGGGACGGTGAGCCGGTGTGTTGAGCTGTCCTGGAGTGGCTTGATTGCTCCTCTAAGCTCTTGTCTTGTGTATGAACTGCATTCTTGTCCGGTGTGCAGAAGTGTCCTTAACCACTGGGTAGTGGTCGTCGAAATCGCTCCGATATCACCGACACGACCAACCTGCATAACCGACGAGACAAAGTGAAGACTACTCTTCACCTCAGGCGTGTTTCTCTGTGTGTTTAAACCCGAGTGAACTTCTACCGGTCAAATTCAGCGCTAAACGTCAGCGTTCTCCAGTCCACAGTCACGCGGTACGCCTGGATCTGGTCTCCAGTGGCCGGGGACAGACAAGATAACCACTAGACAGACACGGGGACACGGATGGTGAACAGCGCGTTGACAGATGCTGACAAGTCAATGGCTTGTTGGAGGATCAGAAGGAAGATACCGTCTGAATGTCCGACTCGAGCTCGGGTTGTCTTTCTGTTCTTAAAAAAACAAAACACTGATTGGTATTGAAGCAGCTCTTCTGACAAAAAGACTCAAAAGAAGTCAAAAGAAAATCTAACACAAAATGTCTGCTGTCACTAATAAGCAATCCCAGCATATGGAGGTGGATTATACGCTTCAACGTCAGACGTGTTATTAGATTTCAAATGAAAACGTTGCTCCCAGGCATCCAAAGACAAACAGCAGCTCAGCCGAAAATCTAATTTCTAAATCGTCGGGAAATGAAGGGGCATTTGAAATGCAGACCTCAGCGTCTTTCCTATTAAGCCGATGCATTGGAATCATTTCACTAGCCATCGGCTGTACCGTATATATTCCTTCAGTTTGTACAGCTGGGAATTCGCACAGCTTTCTTCACCCATATTGTCTTGCCTACTTTGCCTACTTCTCCGTCGTCGCTTTGATTGAACTTTTGATTTATCTCAGATTCACACGCAGCTGATCCCGACTAGAGATAAGATAGAGATAGAGATAGATAGAGATAAGAAGATAAGATAGAGATAAAGAGATAAGAGGCAAACATCTTCACATCCCTGTGAACACGGAGCGGTAGTAAACCTGTGTTCCAAAAACGACAAAGGAACTCGTTTGGCCGCTCTGTCTCGTCTCTCTCGCGTGACACGCCGCAGTTCGACTGTTAGAATTAATCACAAATGAATTACGTTTGATGAATGAAAACATGGGCTCATTCGAGGTCGTCTGTCGGGTACTTTTTATTTTTTCATTTTTCACTTAGTCTTTCCTCGGGGCCAAAAGGAAATCTCTGAGACGCGGAGATGGATAGGTCGTCTGCTAGGGAAGAGCATCGGTTTGACAGGGCCTGAGTGACAGCCGAGATGGAGCTCTCTCTCTCTCTCTCTCTCTCCTCTCCCTCTCCTCTCTCTCTCTCTCTCTCTCTCTCTCTCTCTCTCTCTCTCTCCTCTCTCTCCTCTCTCTCTCTCTCTCTCTCTCTCTCTCTCTCCCTCTCTCTCTCTCCTCTCTCTCCCTCTACTCTCTCTCTCTCTCTCCTCTCTCTCTCTCTCTCTCTCTCTCTCTCATCTCTCTCCCTCTCTCTCGCCGCTCACGTAGAGGCAGGTCTGTCTAGGCGGAGTGTTGTGACATAAACGTCAGCTTGGGCTCCCAGGGTGAGGGCCGTTTGACCTTCAGGTTTCTAAAGCTTGTTTGGGAGATGTATCTGTGGTGGTGAGCAGAGGTGTGTGTGTGTGTGTGTGTGTGTGTGTGTGTGTGTGTGTGTGTGTGTGTGGTGTGTGTGTGTGTGTGTGTGTGTGTGTGGGTGTGGTGGGTGTGTGGTGTGTGCGTGCCTGCCTGCCTGCCTGCCTGCCTGCCTGCCTGCCTGCCTGCCTGCGCTGCGTGCGTGCGTGCGTGTAAACCGATAGAATAGGTTTTGTCTTTAGGTAATTCCCAGTAATAGTCCTCACGGAGACACAGGCCACTGTGTTGTGCATGTAATACGTGTTCCGAGGGACATGTGAGAGCGTGCTGCATGCGATTAAAGAAGACAGTACGGCTCTATTGTGCTCTCTGTGTGCGACTGCCGTGTGGGCAACATAGTTTGGCCTTCTTAACATGCGCGCGTGAGCGTTTGGGCTCCCACGTCCCAGCATGCATCAGTGCTCCGCTCCCACGTCCCAGCATGCATCAGTGCTCCGCTCCCACGTCCCAGCATGCATCAGTGCTCCGCTCCCACGTCCCAGCATGCATCGGCGGGACGCACCTCAGTCTGGCGAGGTTATAGTGACCAGTAGAAGAAGAAGAACCGCTTTGTTCTTTCGGTTTAACAAAGGCTTTATCGGAACTACTTGTTATTATATGATACAGATATTTTATACATTATTGTTGTTAAAGCATAATTTAGGCCTGAATAAAAACACAATCGCATTTCATAATGTATATTTTCCAAGCGATCAGGCTTCCAACCAAAATGTCAATGGGTTATTTGGACCTGAATAATATCAAGCATCATGGTAGAAGGATCAGTCATCCCTGGATACTGACTGCGTGTGTGTCCAGATAACAGAGGCTGTTATCACAAAGGGCTTTAGCAGGCCCTGGGACACACTCAGAAGACACCAGAATCCATATCCTCCATATCCACTCCAAAGTTACACATTTACCAACACTTTTCAGGAGTTCCAGAGTTGAGCAATGGTTGAACTTCCTCAGCCGTTTAGGGTCATGCGCCTTTCCTCAGAAATAGTTAGTTTTACTTTTGTTTCCCATATTTGTATCTCTTTCACCTCCTCCTCCTTCTCCTCCTTCTCCTCCGTCTCCTCGTGGGAGGAGGAGCAATGTTTTGTGCCCAGAGGGGAGTTAACATTTCCAGAACCCAGTGGAAGGAGGTGAAATGGGGGGGGGTTGGGGGTTGGGGGTGGTGGTGGTGGTGGTGGACAGTTGTGGACAGATGGGGAGGGGGGGTGGTGTTGATGGAGAACTTCAGCAGTCAGTCTGAAGGAGAACTCTCTGGCACACAGAAAGCTCCTCTGTATTGTGCTGTTGTGTCACCTCCGGGGCTTGTTCTGTTCTGTTCTGCTGGGGTTTGTTTTTCTCAGACCAACGATTGCTGTTTGTGTGCAGGTCATAATTGCAGCATCATATCTAGTTGCTAAGTTACTGTATATATATACAAGACGTAATTCTGTGCCACGGTTAGTTTCGTAAGAATGGCGTGTTTGTACAAAGTGTTCGCATGTGTGTGTGGATTATGTCAACCGCAGAATCACCCAAATTACAATAATTGTAATAGTCGGTAATGCTTATGCAACGGCATCTGTTTTAATGAATATATTTAGCCGGTGTTTTAACCACAGCCCTAATCCCTCATAACAATAACTTCTTATCCCCAATGGCAGAATGTCATGTTTAGAGTCGCCAGGGGGATCGTGGATTAGGAGAGCTAATCTCTAGATACCTTTCACCAAAGGACCCCGGATGGGTTCAGAGTCTACAGGAACACGAGTTCACATCATAATTATTATGTAGATCTCCTCAGGGGCAATCATCAGCTCATAATCATAATCATCAAGCTGTTTGTTTCTCTCGTCGGTTTCCCAATACCATGCACTAATCTTTCTTTCAGTTTGATAAAGTGTAATGACCGGCCAAAGTCTGCTATTGTGTAACACCCCCCCCCCCCCCCCCCCCCCCACCCACACACACACACACACACACACACACACACACACACACACACACCACGCAGCCTGACGTAGACTGCATGTAAAAGGTCTCTTTTAAAATACTGTTTAAAGAGGTCACTTGTTCCCTTTGGCAACATTATAGAATGTGGACGGAAATGGTTGGTTGGTTGTAGTTAAATGGGAAAATCCAAAGGATCTAGAATCCTGATGAGCTGTCGTTCGGTAGGTCTGGATGGGTCCTCTGTACAAGATATTTAGATAGTTTGATCGATGCTGGGTGGGGTTGCTTTTGTTTCTTAGAAGCCAATGTGTAAAAAGAGTCAGGGAGGTAGACGATGGAACCTCAGGGAGGAGCTCCACTCTCTCACCTCCGAGCGACAGGCGGGAGGCGCGACGATTAAAAATACCGTGTGGGAACACGGAGCCAGATCTGTATCTTCGTGACAGCCTCGCAGTCGCAGACATCCATTCCAAAACTAATTGAACCCTCAACAAAGCCCATGAAGAGTTCTCACTGGATGTTCCCACCAGAGCATAGAACTCTCTGTCTACAGAGAGACAGAGAGACTAGAACCATGGAGAACAGGAGAACTCATGGAGCTGAGTGTGTCCTCGCCAGAGCAGTCTTCTACACATTTCTGCTGAAAACTACCTTTAATGAAATTGAAGGTTTATCGTTGCAGGGGCCATTCGGAGATTTAACTCGAGGGCCCTCAGTAGAGCGCAGACCTCCGCCACACCGGAAAAAAACAAAACGATTTAGATCTGGATCTGCGCCACAATCGAATCCACTGTTCCTTGGCCCAAAAGTAATCTTACCACAGATACCGTTTTCACACTGCATACGGTATGGACTCCCGGATTAGTTAATACGGGAGTCCATACCGTATTAGTTAATACGGGTGTCGATACCGTATTAATTAGTGCGCATCGAATACACTTATGTTCACACTCTCTTCTAATTAGCGATACCAGGTTTACATTCACATACGATAGAGAAGCGAATGCGCATTCAATTAGGAGACTGGTAAGTTTTGTGTGAAGTGAAAGTAATCTCTTAAGTGCGCATTAAAGATTCTGTTCACACACACACACACGGGAAGCGAAACCCATAGTAGTTTTATTGCTTTGCACCCAAACAAGTTACTTCGGGATCGAAACCACCTCCCCAAGGTGGATTAGTTAATGCGCATTACTTGCCAGTGTGAAAGCAAAAACGAATACCGTATTTTAGCCCAGTGTGAAAACGGAATTAGTTTGGTCCAATTCCGTTTGGAGTTATCTTGTTAACAAACCAACCAACAAAAAGGTGGCGAAAACATAACCTCAGGTAGATTTGGGACCCAATAATAGGACACGAGGAAAGTGCTAGTTTTCCTGTGTGCTTAAAGCTTGAGTTAATCGAGTAAAACGTGACGTCAGGTTTGGTGTTTGATCCCGGCTGAGGGCCGCCCAATAGGACGGCCTGTTGACAATAGAAGTGGTTCTCTAGCAGGTTCTTCAGCTGTGGGTTTCTACCGACTACTCTCCGACTGAATCACAGAATCAACATAAACAATGTGCTTGACTCCATAACAATCGTTCAATCATTCAAATGCCTAGCAACCAAACCTGTGTTTCAATGACTCTCTCTCTCTCTCTCTCTGGCACCCTCTCTCTCTTTTCACAGGTGAGTATTGTCATGCCTGCGTACGATGTCATACACCAAAACTCAATCACAATCGCGTGTGTCATGTTGTGTCCTTAGTGGACTCACCTTAGTTGGACTCACACTTAGTTGGACTCACACTTGGACACATAATCGGAAAGCAGCACGAGGACAACAGACACTTTGATGTAAATCAGATTTTTATTGTTCTTTAATTATTCATTTACACCACGTACACACGGGGGCTGCCTCGCCCCTCCACTTGTCTTTTCAAACCTTTTTCTCTCTCTTAAACGTTTAGTTCATCACATACAGAATCCTTCTGCTCTCCCTTTCCCCTACATACCGTCTCCGTCTTTAACCGCTCACAGTTGCTTTTGGTAACGATGCCTTTAATGGTGGTCGACCCCCCGCGGGCTCACTTCCCCACGGCGCTGCGACGCTCCGGGGAAGTGAGCCCAAGTGGCAGGGATTCACCGAACCAATTAACTCACCAGTTCCAAACCTTTCTTTCTGGACCATTTCTGGCCAACAATTCCCTCTAAACTCATCTTCAACTTCCTTCCTTTTCGTTTCTCTTCTTCTCTTTTCCCCCAATCTCTCAACTCTCAACTCCCCCCGACAGCCTTATCGCTGTCTCTCCCGAGGACGCTTTTGTCCGTCTGCTCCGGTTTCAGAATGTCCCCAAGTGATCCGGTTCCTTTGTAAACCAACATGGTTTAGTTTTAAAGTTGTAGGGTTTGTTTTTTAAAGTACATTTAAAAGGTCTCCCCTCCCAGTCCGATACCGAGTGATGGTGTGCTCACACTTTCTGAATTATCCTTAATGCCTCTGGCTGCAGTAAAATGCAGAAAAAAGTAAGTTTGACCGGTTGTTTACGTCTGTTTTGTAAAAAGGAATGTACAAAAATAAGACTTATTCACCAAGAAAACTTAGAATCAGACTTTTTAACAGTTTTTAAAATAACTGATTGTTTGGCGTACGGGTCTGTCCCTTTCCACATGTTCGATAGTTTCAAATAACTTCAGCTACAATCTACAAACAGTGCTGCTTTAACAAAACAAAAAAGAGCTACAGTAAATAAAGATTGATAATTATATTTAAAAAATAAAACTGTAAAACGGGAGTTACGGCCCCCCTCCCGCTCCTTCCCCCGTCCGAACCAACGAAGAAGAGGAGGGGCTGAATAATAATTCTTAAATAACAAATGAACAGTAAACATCATCTTGTTCTCCTGTAACACTTCCCCCCCCCCGCCGGTCCACTGAATACTGCGTCCTCCTGGTCTGCCTCCGACCCACAACCCTCGACCTCTGACCCTCGACCCCGGGAGAGGACCGACCGGGAGAGAGGGAGGCGGGGGAGACTCTTAAATAGCTGCCTGGGTGGACTATGACACAGAATACTGCGGTAGGAATACACTGGGCGACACACACCACATAAATACGGACCCGACGCCTCCCCCGGGGGGGTCCGAGGGCCTCGACCACAAAGGGCCCTCGGGAAGTCCTCCCTCTTAGTCTTTAAGTGTACACTGGGTTCCTATGTACAGAGTGAAGAACAGAGTTCCCAACGTGTCCAACGATCAGGGGGCCTGCTCACACCATGGTCTCCTTCCGCTTCCCTAAGGAGCACAGGGACTTCTTGTCCTTTTTGCTTTTGCGCGGCGTTGGGGAGGCCAGCGGCGAGGAGGCGGTGGAGGACGGAGACGTGGGAGTGGAGGAGGAGGTGGGGGAGGAGCAAGAGGAGGAGGAGGGGGAGGAGGGGGAGGTGGAGGAGGAGGAGGAGGAGGAGGGGGAGGTGGCGAGGCTGGGGGCGGGGGTGACCACGCTGCAGGGAGAGCAGGGCGCCGACTGGGACCGGGGCGTGGCCAGGACGTTCTCGTCAGCCTCCTCCATGTGGACAATGGCGGAGACGGAGGAGGGCCGGCGCTTGGAGCGGACGTCCGGCCCAGGGGTGGAGGCGGGGGTGACGGGGGGAGCGGGGGAGGCGACGGAGGGCTCGGGCAGCGGCCGGTAGACGGAGATGGCGCTGCGCAGGCAGTTGAGCCACTGCTGTTTGTGGAAGACGTCATTGACCTGCAGCGTGTGGGACTGACCCTGGCTGGGGTCCTGGAAACGCACGCGGAAGATGTTCTTGGCTGAGGAGGAAAGAGGAGACGTGGGGTTAAACACAGGACAGTGGCTTGTTACACAGGACAGTGGCTTGTTACACAGGACAGTGGCTGTTACACAGGACAGTGGCTTGTTACACAGGACAGTGGCTTGTTACACAGGACAGTGGCCTGTGGGGGACCATGTAATGAAAGTAGAGGGCATACCTCGGCCAAACTAGTTTTGTCCAATTCCCTACATTACTTTTTGAGTTATCTTGCTAAAAAACACACAGGGGCGAAAACAACAACCTCCGCTCACCTTTGTCGGCGTTGTTGAAGGCTCCGCGGAAGGAGCCCCCCATGCGCACGTCCCCGTCCTGCAGGTCCTCCAGCACCAGGTCCTGGACGGGGATGGGTTGCCGGTACACCTGGTAGCACTGCCGCTCGTTACGGCTCACAGGCCGACTCATAACCAGCACCTCGGTGAACAGGAACACGTGGAGCTTCTGCAGGGAACACCGTGGAGACAACACAGGACGGTCGTTAAAGCCAGATCTTGTGCGGTATCCAATACAGTGCAGGGGGGGCTGTGGAATTGTTTTGAGCTAGGTCTAGGTCTGAGATGTCCTGGATCTGAGTCTGAGGGTCTGAGGGTCTGAGGATCCAGAGTCTGAGGGTCTAGGGTCTAAGGTTCTAGTATCTGCGCTTACCGTGCCACTCTTGTTGCGCAGCTCCCCGTGACAGAGCAGACTCTTGCAGTTGTCTATGTGCGGGTCCCGCTGCCTCTCGTCCAGGTAGTCCAGCTTGTCAATGTAGTAGCGGCACTCCGACTCTCCCTTTTTCAGGTTGATGTCCGACAGCACGCCCTGGATGATGGTGATCTGCATAAGGAAACAAACACACAGGTACTATGAGTCTGGGGGCTTCAGGGAACTTTCACGTCCAGGCAGACTGTGTGCTTTACTTCTAACTTCTGATCATCCAGTGGCAGTCGTCTGGAACCACTTAGTTGTCATTCCGACCTCGTGCCAGGAGGTCACCGAGGTCGTTCTCTCACACTCAACATGTGATGTCAACATTTCCCGGGACTCACCGCTTGCTCCAGGCTCGCCGCGTCGGGATGCTCTGCCGGCGTGTGCCTCAGGATCTGGCGGAGCAGCAGGGGGTACTTGACCAGCCGCGAGCGCGGGATGTCCAGGAAGCTCCACAGGTCCAGCTTCCTGCTGAACGGCGACTCGATGCAGCGCTGCAGGAAGTCCTGCACCCGGGGATCCTGCTTCTTCTGGTCCAGCAGGGCCTTGGCGGCCAGCTGGTTACTACAGTAGTTTCTGTAGGCGTTGAGCCGGGGCAGCTGCAGAGAGAGACGGGGATGTTAGATAGAGCTGTTTCCCGGTACGGGCCCCTCATGGGTCATGGTTTAACGAGTCAGAATGTGTCCCGGTTGGAACCGACGACGGTGAGGAACGTACCCAGCCGACGACGATGCTGCCGATCTGGCCCACTGTGCCGTCGCTCCCCGTGGCCTCGGACAGCCGGGCCAGCAGCTCCTGGTGCAGAGGGATGTAGGCGTCCAGGTTCCCGAAGATCTGGGTGAGCTCCTCCTCAGACATGATGGACAGCTTCAGCATGGGGTCGTGGTACGCCTGCGGAGACGGGGTAGAGAGAGAGGGGAGAGAGTCAGAGTCCGGACGAGACGGGGGTAATGTCTGAGAATAGCTAGCTCTCTCTGTCTGGCCAAGGGAGGTCTCTGGCGGCGCTGCGTTCGAGCCCTGCCAGCTGTTCTGATTTCATCTGTTTGTTTAACTACCCCCCTCCCTCCTTTTCCCCCTTCTCCTCTGTCCCGCTTCACCCCTACAACTGAAAAGTACAAACCTTGCGTGCGAGCTGGAGGTCTTCGATCAGGTCCTGTTCTCCACGAGTCAGCTCAAATATGGCCTGGGGAGAACGGGGGGAGAGAAGGGGGACTTTAGAATAAAAACTGAAAAACAACAACGAACAACCCCAAAAACAGACAAACTATTAAACTTCTCCAAGACCCCCCCCCTGCTCTCTGCTTTTATGGTTTTTGGCAGTTGGCTAAGAAGTCTTAACCATGTAGGGCTTGTAGGGGGGATGGGGGAGAGGAGGGGAGGAGAGGTATAGGGCAGAATAAGTGTGCTGGTGTCTGAAGTCTGCCAGGCGTACGTTAGCCCAAACCGAGTGGAAAGACTCTCGCCTCGCAAATATTGCACGGCTGCGTGAAGTTAACACAGCCTTGCAATACTGAATGGCAGAGAGGGGGAACAAAAATAACAGACAGAGAGGAAGGAAGGAGGGAGGGGGGGAGGAGAGAGAAAGGGGGAGGGAGAAGGCAGGGAGAGAGGAGTCAGAGTTTGGCAGGCTGAGGAGGTGAATAAGCCAGCTTGTACTTTCCTCCGAGCCCTCTGGGTTTAATGTTGAGACGCACATGTCTGGATTCACCACTGGGAGAATATTTCTGCTGACTGTCTGACACTGTTCTCTCCCCCTCTCCCCCTCTCCTCTCCCCCTCCAACACAAACCCAGACTTGGTGGTGTTGGGTGTCGTGTGTGTGTGGTGCTCTCTCCTGACTGCGCTGCCAGAGCGGGCCGAGGGTTAGGGGGGAGGTTGGGGAGGAGGTGCGCCGTGCTCTGCCTCAGTCTCACCTCCTGTCTCCTGATCTCCTGGGTGGAGAAGGTTCCCTTCTGGTGCACGTCCAGCGTCTCCGACCACAGGGTGCTGTTGCGTCTCTTGGGAGGCGTGGGGGCCGCTGCCTTGTGGCAGGGCTTGTGGGGCACCTTACCATCGCCCCGGAATGAGGCCTGGAGAGAGAGAGAGAGAGAGAGAGAGAGAGAGAGAGAGAGAGAGAGAGAGAGAGAGAGAGAGAGAGAGAGAGAGAGAGAGAGAGAGAGAGAGAGAGAGAGAGAGAGAGAGAGAGAGAGAGCCCTACGGTTAGCATCCCCGTGCACACGATTCATGTTCTAATCCGACCAATTAACACTTCACCTTCATCCAGGTGTGTGTGTGTGTGTGTGTGTGTGTGTGTGTGTGTGTGTGTGTGTGTGTGTGTGTGTGTGTGTGTGTGTGTGTGTGTGTGTGTGTGTGTGTGTGTGTGTGTGTGTGTGTGTGTGTGTGCGTGCGTGCGTGTCTCACCTGGATGGTTTGTCCGAAGCGCCGGACCACCCCATTCTTCACCGGCGAGATGAGGCTGGCGAGAGACGTCACTCTGCCGAGGGGTCGTACACGCTTGGTGCTGGGTTCCTGGAGGGGGGGAGAGAGAGAGAGAGAGAGAGAGAGAGGAGAGAGAGAGGAGAGAGGAGGGGGAGAGAGAGAGGGGGAGGTTAAGCTCTACTGTATTGTGTGTCAGACATGTGATGCTGACCGAGGAGGAGGTGTTAAGAGGACCTCGGGGGGTTCCCAGGCTGCGTGTCCAATGAGAGAACAGCCTCGGTACCATGTGACCTCCTAATGCAGATCCACGTGTGTGTGTGTGTGTGCGTGTGTGTGATACAGGGTTTCACGCACACGCAGACGCAGACACACACACACACACACACACAGATCTGCATTTGGAACCGTGGCTCCTGTGACCAAGGCTGAGACAGAGTGTCTGCCTGCAGCCTCCACCACCTACACCACCTACACCACCCACCAGCTGTTGACTGCATCATGAGTGTGTGTGTGTGTGTGTGTGTGTGTGTGTGTGTGTGTGTGTGTGTGTGTGTGTGTGTGTGTGTGTGTGTGTGTGTGTGTGTGTGTGTGTGTGTGTGTGTGTGTGTGTGTGTGTGTGTGTGGGAATGGGGGGAGCGATAGGAGTCTTCTGGAGGCATGCCAGGAATGTCCAGGACTCTGCATTCAGCTGTTCTGCAGCTACACACACACACACACACACACACACACACACACACACACACACACACACACACACACACACACACACACACACACACACACACTACTGCTACAAAAACCGCAACAGCAGCACAGAACTGTGTCTGCTCAGTCTGTCGTGACACAGAGGGTGTGAGATAAAAAAAACTTCTGCTACTGCCAGCTTTCAAACTCCCCTCCAAGACAGAGGGAGAGAGCGGAGACAGAGAGAGAGAGACAGAGCGAGGCTGAGAGAGAGAGAGTGTGTGTGTGTGTGTGTGTGTGTGTGTGTGTGTGTGTGTGTGTGTGTGTGTGT
>CM051022.1:4017294-4032294 GCA_027704905.1 Muraenolepis orangiensis | reverse complement strand
GTGGCTTGGCTGAACCTGGGACGCCTCAGGTGAGGTCAGACCAGAGCAACACACCACCGCTCTGAACTAAACCATCCCCGAGAAACACAACGTTTATATAAACAACAATACAAGGGGAGAAAGAGGCCCCGTCCCCTCAGAGCCAGATAAGGAACACAAACAGCGACTGCATTCTCTGGTCGTTTGTCACTGCGCTGCTCACACCCAGAGATGGTTAGCAAACACAGGGAGGTAACCAATACCCAGGGCGGGAGGGTGAGAGAGAGAGAGAGAGAGAGAGAGAGAGAGAGAGGAGAGAGAGAGAGAGAGAGAGAGAGAGAGAGAGAGAGAGAGAGAGAGAGAGAGAGAGAGAGAGAGAGAGAGAGAGAGAGAGAGAGAGAGAGAGAGAGGCTTCACACCCCCGCTAGGTTGTATAAATGGTCCGATTGATAAGGTTTGCATAAACTTGGACACGCCAACCCAAACTGGATGGACGACACGCTGAGCAAAGCTCACTGGTTCTGAATGATGAGGGTGATTCATCTGTACATCACTTTCCCTCCAGACACACGCCCTGCTGTCTCAGTACCTGATCGTATGCGGGGGTGTGCTTCGGGTGTTTTGTTGAAGAACTCTTGATCTGCTGTAGGCTCTGTTTGGCTTCACCTCGGCCGGCTTATAGTGCATATAGCACTAGCTTCTCTCTACTCTCTCTACACTTATTGTCATAATAATCATCATGAGACAAGCTGTGTGTGTGTGTGTGTGTGTGTGTGTGTGTGTGTGTGTGTGTGTGTGTGTGTGTGTGTGTGTGTGTGTGTGTGTGTGTGGTGTGTGTGTGTGTGTGTGTGTGTGTGTGTGTGTGTGTGTGTGTGTGTGTGTGCATGGTGGGTACATTTGGCAGGTAAAAAGAACAATCAGAGTAACATAATAAAACAGCTGCTTGGCTCCTGGGTTTTTTCCACTCTGGCCCAATGGAAAAAAAGACATTTGGAAGAATTATTTTGGAGAGTGAATAACAACAAGAGGGTATATTTATAGACCAGAAGATATGTGTTCCTCAGATGTTCCCCGCCTGTACTCTCCCGCTGAAAAAACCTCCTTATCTTCTGTGATTCGGTTACACATGAGGGTGTGGTTGGTGGTTCCCCCCATGGGGCCCCTGGAGACCTGCAGAGTCTGTCCCAAAAACCATGTGTAAATGAACCCCTCACTTCACGCCCGGCTTCCATCAAAGCCCCCCGAGATGTGAACCGCTGACGCTCTGCGGTGATGTCATGAACGTGTGTGTGTGTGTCTATGTGTGTGTGTCTGTGTGTGAGTGTATGTGTGTGTGTGTGTTTATGTATGTGTGTGTGTGTGTGTCTGTGTGTGTCTATGTGTGTCTGTGTGTGTGAGTGTATGTGTGTGTGTCTGTGTGTCTGTTTGTGTGAGTGTATGTGTGTGTGTGTGTCTGTTTGTGTGAGTTTATGTGTGCGTGTGTGTGTCTGTGTGTGTGTGTGTGTGTGTGACCGTAAGCACGAGGACAGGGAGGATCTGATGGAACCTTGTGGAGAGCAGGTTTTATCACGCCGTGTCTGTTGAATGCACTGTAATGACTCTGAAAAACCCCATCAATCCCCCACAGACACATTATTACGATATGGAATAGCAGAGAACAGACCCCCTAATTGCTCTTAAAATCTAAATGAAGATCTTTTGTTGTCAGATCGGTAGATACTACTCGTGTGTATACCCGACAGACAGACAGACAAGGAGGTCAGACAGACAGACAGCTGGTTTTGTTCTTGTGTGTGTTATGCTGTGAGGATGCTAGTCTCACCCTGTGTGTGTGTGAGACAGAGAGACAGACAGACAGACAGACAGGGTGGTCAGACAGACAGACAGCCAGAAGAGCAGACAGAGAGGGAGGTCAGACAGACAGACAGACAGGGTGGTCAGACAGACAGACAGCCAGAAGAGCAGACAGAGAGGGAGGTCAGACAGACAGACAGGAAGGTCAGACAGACAGGCAGACAGACGTGTGTAGGAAACATCTCTTCTCTTTTACAAACACGGTCCTTATCTTATCTGGTTCCCACAGACACCAATCTCAGGAACAACCCAAACAGAAAACACTGTGTAGCCACGGCAACGGATGGGGAGGAGATTCAGATGTCTGTAGTCACACTGACACTTTGCAGGACCACATTTCTGACCGCCGTAAATTCCAAGGTGGGGCAATTCAAGGCATGACCAGCTGAGTTGTTACACAACTGTGTGTGTGTGTGTGTGTGTGTGTGTGTGTGTGTGTGTGTGTCTCCATTAAGGACAACACAACTTTAAATAAAAATGATCTCTCTTTTCTTGTGTCTTTACCTTGAAGTCAAAGCTGCATAAGCTAACGGCATCTTCTTCATCCTTCTCACGGTGCTTCCGCTTCTGTGGACAGACAGACAGACAGACAGGGAGGTCAAACAGACAGACAGACAGAGAGAAAGACGGGGAGGTCAGATAAACAGACAGACAGACAGGGAGGTCAGACAGACAGGGAGGACAGACAGACAGGTGGGGAGGCAAGACAGACAGACAGACAGACAGACAGACAGACAGACAGACAGGGAGGTCAGACAGACAGCGACGGGGGTCAGGCAGACAGACAGACAGGGAGGTCAGACAGACAGATAGTACAGAGCTCAAATGGTTCATACGAGTTCTGCAGGACAAAATCCATTGACATCCAATAATCAACTGCATGTGATCAAGAAAGGTAAATACAGGACACAGTACACTCCCACTGTCACAGAGGGCAGTCACATGACCATTTTGAAACGACGGCTGGTAATGGCTAATCACGCTCACACCTGGTGGTAACACAGGGGCCCTTTAAGGCTTTATGGGTGGGCTATCATGGGCAACAGGGCCTGCAGGCCCACAGGAAACAGACTCTGACACCTGCAGGGTGGGGGGGGTGGGGGCACTTAGCAGGTGAGTAGAGGGGATCAGGTATGGGGGGGAGAGACAGAGAGAGAGAGAGAGATACAACTCTGTCAGGCTGACTCAAGTTCTGTTAATACAGTTCTACCGTACTGCGTGCTAGTTTTTATCCATTCCACTCGGTGATAATAATAATAATAATAATATTGATAATGATTCTCAATACAAATGCACAGCGTTAGTCCTTTGAATAAGTTGGATTTGTAAAACTGCTTTGGCAATGCAAATGTTTTCCATGACAATACAGCTCTTTTGAATTTAAGAGAGAGAGAGAGAGAGAGAGAGAGAGAGAGAGAGAGAGAGAGAGAGAGAGAGAGAGAGAGGAGAGGGAGAGGAGAGAGGAGAGGGAGAGGGAGAGGAGAGAGAGAGAGAGAGAGAGAGAGAGAGAGAGAGAGAGAGAGAGAGAGAGAGAGAGAGAGGGATTATTGGTAGTAGTATAAGAATTACACAGCGTGGTCGTTGTCTGGATGCCAGGGGGGTGAGTCCTGCACGGAGGACCCATCATGACCGGCAGAGGACCTCAGGGGACGAGTGTTTATGTATTTATGTTTGTTTATATATGTTTGTTTTCCGGTGGCCAGCGAGAGGGGCTCCTCCAATAAAGCTTCTCCACTTCCTGAAGCTGGGTCGTTCAGCTGGAAGCCTTCTGAAACGCTTCTGGACTTGTCTCCTACCTCTTTAATCCACTGTGAAGGTCTTGACTTTGGTGGCTCTGTAGTGTCTTGTAAAGTTTCTGTTAAATTGGAAGATATCTAAAAAACATGTCAACAACCAAAGTAGCCTCATTCAACCTTCAGAGCCTCATAACCTTCAGCTGGAGGTCGTGACCTGAGCTGACCTCTCTCTGGACCACCAGACCGGACCTGACCTCTCTCTGGACCACCATGGACCAGACCTCTCTCTGGAGTACCAGACCAGGTCTGACCTCTCTCTGGAGTACCAGACCTGGTCTGACCTCTCTCTGGAGTACCAGACCTGGTCTGACCTCTCTCTGGAGTACCAGACCTGGTCCGACCTCTCTCTGGACCACCAGATTGGACCTCTCTCTGGACCACCATGGACCTGACCTCTCTCTGGACCACCTAGGAGGCCTAGCTTTGATCATAAACCAACGAACCAACAGGATGCAATCACTGTTTTACTGGTTATAGTTTTACTGGTTTACTAGTAAAACGGTCAGGTTTACTGCAGGGGAAAGTCCACCTTATTAGGTTGGCTCAAACAAATGGACAAGTGCTAGTAGCCACACACGCGCACACACACACACACACACACACACACACACACACACACACACACACACACACACACACACACACACACACACACACACACACACACACACACACACACACACACACACACACACACACACACACACACACACACACACACACACACACACACATGCAAGGAAAACAGTTGAAAACGGTTGGGAAAAAAGGTTGAATCATTGGCAGGGGAGGAGAGAGAGGAGAGAGGGGTGAGGAGGAGAGAGGGGTGAGGAGGAGAGAGAGGTGAGGAGGAGAGAGGGGTGAGGAGGAGAGAGGGGTGAGGAGGAGAGAGAGGTGAGGAGGAGAGAGGGGTGAGGAGGAGAGAGAGGTGAGGAGGAGAGAGGGGTGAGGAGGAGAGAGAGGTGAGGAGGAGAGAGGGGTGAGGAGGAGAGAGGGGTGAGGAGGAGAGAGGGGTGAGGAGGAGAGAGGGGTGAGGAGGAGAGAGGAGTGAGGCGTTGCGTGTGGGGGAGAGAGAGGGGTTGAGGCGGTGTGTGGGGAGGAGGGAGAGAGGGGCAAGGAGGGAGAGATGGCCGAGGAGGGAGAGATGGCCGAGGAGGGAGAGAGGGGCAAGGAGGGAGAGAGGGGCAAGGAGGGAGAGAGGGGCGAGGAGGGAGAGTGGGGCGAGGAGGGAGAGAGGGGTGAGGCTGCTTGGAGCCGTTTGCTGATCTCAGCATGTGGTTGTTGTCTTAGTGGCAGAGGCGTGCGTGCTAGCGTGTTGGCGTCCGTTCCAACCCAAACACGGCTCCTTAATCCACGCCAAAGAAGACACACCGACGGTGTGATTGTGGATCCTCTGTAGCGACACGGAGCACAGAGCCAGAGGGGTTAACACCAACACTTTCCTCTGACAAATAATAAACATCGGCAGTTAGGGGGGGGGGGGGGAACCAGCTAGGCCAGGCCAGGCAGTGACTTGTTCCATCCACCAGGGGGGCGCAGAACACGTCTTCCGCTCCCACAAACGCTGATGAACTGATTGAGCAAAAAGTAAACGCAGAGAAGTCGGAGAGCCCGCGGAACTTTTCCAAACGGGACCAGCGGAAGACGCAAACGGAGGACATCGACGGTCCGACTTTTCCAACGTTCCTATTTTGTCGGGAACGGAGTGTACTTATTCACAACGTGCGTGCCAAGCAGTCTGTAAAGAACCCGAACCATCTATTATTTACTAACCAAGTTCTAGGGAACAATAACTAGTAGTTCTGAACCAAGAACAAAACATAGAGACTGAATTATATTTATGGTCGATCAACAATCTGCTTTATGTTGTCCCTGAGAATAGAATTATAGTGAACAATAGATTATGTGTAGCTATGTATTATAATGAGCTATCTACATGTGTGATGTGTAAACATGGCACTTATTAATCCTCTACACACGTTTATTAATGTGTTGGTAACCATGAGTTCATCCTTAACTAAAGGCTTATACAGGACTTTATGACCTATGAATGTTATAAGAAAGTGCTGTTAATCGTCTCCTTAAAATGAGAGGTGAAAGAGTGAATTGACTGGAGAGATGAAAGAGTGAATTGACTCGAGAGATGAAAGGGTGAATTGACTCGAGAGATGAAAGGGTGACTGGACTCTTTTCAACCTGTCTGCCCACGCACCATCACAGCGCTTCATGTTACCATGACATCATGGAGTTAAGACTCAGCCAAGACCCAAGAGACGTTTAACCAACCTGCCGCTGAATTACAGGAGAGTAGGGGGGAGAGAGGGAGGGGAGGGGGGAGGGGGGAGAGAGGAGAGAGGAAGGGAGGGGGGAGGGAGGAGAGAGGAAGGGGAGGGAGGAGAAAGCCAAGGAGTGTTCAACGCTGCCAAGAAAACATTTGGTGAAAAGCTAAAGCTAATATTTACCAGGAAGAGGAAAAGAGAGGGAGAGAGATACATCTTCACATATACACACACCACACACACACACAAACACACACACACACCAACACACAACACACACACACACACACACACACACACACACACACACACACCACACACACACACACACACACACACACACACACACACACACACACACACACACACACACGCACGCACGCACGATTAACATTTACAAGATTGACTCATCTTGGGGAGGGCCAACTTTGCTTTGCAGACAGAGAAGGGAGAGAGACCTGAAGTGCTCCATGTACAATCCATATCCAATTAACAATGGTTTGGTATTTATATAGTATATATATATATACTTACAAGATACAAGTATATTTGTATTGGCCATTTGCAACAAGTACATTGGAATGCTTACTCCCCATTCCCTCCTGCAGTATACATCTCCAAAACAATACCATAAAAATAATATATACAATAAGAATAATCCAAAAAATAGCAGCAAAGTGACTGTTAAATGATATATATACATGTGTTGAATGTACATATGTTTTTTTTTAAATATATACTTTCAATGTATGTGTATAAATACATGGTATATACATTAAGCTAAATATCTTGAAAGAGAGACAGAGAATGCCTGCATGTGAGTGCGTGTGTGCAGGTGTGTGACCGTGTGTGTGTGTGTGTGTGTGACGTGTGTGTGTGTGTGTGTGACGTGTGTGTGTGACGTGTGTGTGTGTGTGTGCGTGTGTGTGTGTGTGTGTGCGTGTGTGTGTGTGTGTGTGTGTGTGTGTGTGTGTGTGTGTGTGTGTGTGTGTGTGTGTGTGTGTGTGTGTGTGACGTGTGTGTGTGTGTGTGAGTGTGTGTGTGTGTGTGTGTGTATGTGTGTGTGAGTGTGTTTGTGACCGTGTGTGTGTGTGTGTGTGTGACTGTGTGTGTGTGCGTGTGTGACCGTGTGTGTGTGTGTGTGTGTGTGTGTGTGTGTGACCGTGTGTGTGTATGTGACTTTGTGTGTGTCTTTCTCGGCTGGGTCACACGCTGAGTTCTGAGTTAACATCCAGTGAATGCCGTTCTCTCTTCCTTTACAATACACTTACTTTGTCATTGTGCTAAACCCCCCCCCCCCCCCACCCACCCACGCACACACACACACACCCCCTCTCTCTCTCCCCCCTGTTCTCTCTCATGTTACATCAGCCTCCTCTCTCTCTCTCTCCCCCCCCTCCTCCCCCATCATTGTTCAGTACATTGAGTCACATGTAAACGACACGGTACAGTGTGAATACACACAGCCACTCAACGCACCCACAGGGGCCTCCACAGGGGAGGAGGGACCTGGCTGGACCCAGGGGAGGTCACACCTCACCCCCGAGGTAACCACCGTGGCTTCCGGCACGTTCCGTCAGCAGGCCTCCTCACACACACACACACGTGCGCGCGCACACGCACACACACACACACACACACACACACACACACACACACACACACACACACACACACACACACACACACACACACACACACACACACACACACACACACGATTAACATTTACAAGATTGACTCATCTTGGGGAGGGCCAACTTTGCTTTGCAGACAGAGAAGGGAGAGAGACCTGAAGTGCTCCATGTACAATCCATATCCAATTAACAATGGTTTGGTATTTATATAGTATATACACACACACACACACGTGCGCGCGCACACGCACACACGCACGCACACACAGTATTGGGCCTTATTACCGCGATATCACCGAGATGACGTCTGTAACACTTAACTTAGATAAGGGTGCCTTAATAAACCCTTAATTAACATGAGTTAACGCAGGCGTGAGCATTAACCAACAGTTCAGGAGGGGAGGGGTAACCATGTTAATAACCCACTGCCCCTATCCCCTATGCTAATGCTATATGCTAATGAGTATTACCGCCGTAACTAATGTTAATTGGTGGTTCATTAATCAATGTACCCTTATGGTAAAGTCTTAATAAAGTTAATAAAGTTGGAGGCGCTCCACCTTGGCATGCTCCACATTCTCTAGATGACAACACACCCTCCACCCAAACAGCACACACGCCTGATCGAGGCTGAGGGAATGTGCCAAGCATCGAGGGAATGCAGGCCTCTCCTTTCAAGGACTGGCCTCGGGGTGCCACCCCTCCCCCCACCTCCTCACCCACCTCCTCCTCTACCTCCACCACCTCCTACCTCCACCACCTCCTCTACCTCCACCACCTCCTCAACCTCCACCACCTCCTCTACCTCCACCACTCCTCACCTCCACCACCTCCTCTACCTCCACCACCTCCTCTACTCCACCACCTCCTCACCTCCCACCTCCTCTACCTCCACCACCTCCTCTACCTCACCACCTCCTCTACCTCCACACCTCCTCACCTCCACCACCTCCTCACCTCCACCCCTCCTCAACCTCCACCACCTCCTCAACCTCCACCACCTCCTCAACCTCCACCTCCTCCTCTACCTCCCACCTCCTCAACTCCACACTCCTCACCCACCCTCCTACTCACTCCTCCTCTACCTCCACCACCTCCTCAACCTCCACCACCTCCTCAACCTCACCACCTGCTCAACCTCCCTGTGCCCAGCCACTTCAAAGGCTAAACAGAGCCAACCCCAACTTTAATATTCCCATTTTAAGTGTTGAGGTAAGAGAGAGAGAGAGAGAGAGAGAGAGAGAGAGAGAGAGAGAGCGATGGAGAGAGAGAGAGAGAGAGAGAGAGAGAGAGAGGAGAGAGAGAGAGAGAGAGAGAGAGAGAGAGAGAGAGAGAGAGGAGAGAGAGAGAGAGAGAGAGAGAGAGAGAGACAGCGATGGAGAGAGAGAGAGAGAGAGCACAGATTTGAAAACAAAGGAAGAAAAAAGTTGAGTGAGAAAGAGAAATAAATGACTTTTCCAAGATTCTTTCATCGTGTTTCAAGGTTCTCTGGTATGATTCATACAGGTGAGGTAAACGTGATTATGTGCCGTGTGTGTGAGTGTCTGGTGTGCGTGTATCTGGTGTGTGTGTGTGTGTATGTGTGTCTGGTGTGCGTGTGTCTGGTGTGTGTGTGTGTGTGTGTGTGTGTGTGTGTGTGTGTGTGTCTGGTGTGCGTGTGTCTGGTGTGGTGTGTGTGTGTGTGTGTGTGTGTGTGTGTGTGTCTGAGTTCATTTGTGCGGCAGGCTAACGAGGACCATGTGTGTTTGAGCAGCGTGTGCCAGTTGGGGATGGGGAGGAGGGAGGTTTCAAAGGCAGAGAGGCTGGCAGGAGATGAGTCGTCGTGACTCCCCCCAACTCCCCCGGCCCAACTCTTCCCTCCTCCCCCATTTCAGGGGGGTGTGGTGGTGGAGTCAGTCTGCTGTAATCTCTCCTCTGTTTCTAATCAAGGGCCCATCACTCGCCTTTCACTGTGGAGGTTTATGTCGGCCAATCAGCTTTCACTATGGAGGTCCGTGTGAGCCAATCACCTTTCACCGTGGAGAAGCGTGTGAGCCAATCACCTTTTCACTGTGGAGGTTCTATCGGCCAATCACCTTTCACTGTGGAGGTTTATGTTGGCCAATCACCTTTCACTGTGGAGATTCTGTGTGCCAATCACCTTTCACTGTGGAGTTTCCGTGTGCCAATCACCTTTCACTGTGGAGGTCCGTGTGGGCCAATCACAGTGGAATAATTTAATTCCCTGCCTTTATAGACTTTTTGTTGGCAGGGTGGAGGTCAAGGGTCACCACAGAGTTCCTTGGTTGGGACTTCGGTTGGATTGGATAAGTAACAAAGACAGGTTCCAAGAACAACATCTTCATCTGGGTTCCATACGCCTCACACGCGTCCCACCAGCCACTCGCTACACCAGTGATAGACGTCTCCCCAAAGGTCAGACGTCTTGTGGAGACACTGTGACCATAGAAGGACCTCCGTCCCAGCGACCTTCTCCTTGATAGCGAGCCTATGAAAGTAGCCGCAATCATTCAGAAACCCCAATATAGAACACAGACCACGTGGTCCAGGAGAACACAGACCACGTGGTCCAGGAGAACACAGACCCCAGTGGACCAGGAGAACACAGACCCCAGTGGACCAGGAGAACACAGACCACGTGGTCCAGGAGAACACAGACCACGTGGTCCAGGAGAACACAGACCCCAGTGGACCCGGGACAGACTCTGTAGAGAAGGGTCGCCACGGCTACAGACCCGGCTGTAGAGAAGGGTTGAAAGCTCGCCCAGAGTTGAAGCCAAGGCAGAATAATATCAGCCTGATAATATTTTTTCAATTTCAATTTGGTTTTGCTTCATATTTCAGAACGTGACGCGATGTAATCTGTAACGTGAGGTGATGTAATCTGTAACGTGACATGACGTCACCTGTAACCTGACGTGATGTCACCTGTAACCTGACGTGATGTCACCTGTAACGTGGCGTGATGTCACCTGTAACCTGACGTGATGTCACCTGTAACCTGACGTCACGTCACCTGTAACCTGACGTGACGTCACCTGTAACCTGGCGTGATGTCACCTGTAACCTGACGTGATGTCACCTGTAACGTGGCGTGATGTCATCGGTAATCATGACGCGGGTGATGGTGGTTCGGTGGGCGGGGCCTGTGTTTACGTACCAGGCTAAAGTCCCACTGGGGCCCCGGGGTGAGAAAGCTGATGGAGCATCCTCTCTTCAGGGACCTGGTGGACACACACACACACACACACACACACACACACACACACACACACACACACACACACACACACACACACACACACACACACACACACACACACACACACACACACACACACACACACACACACACACACACACACACACACACACACACACACACACACACACACACACACACACACACACACACTGTGAGCCAACGCACATGCAATGAGCCTTCAGATCAGATCCAGGTGTGGGTGTGGTAATGCGCAAATTCATTTATATTCCGTCTTTTTGACCGAATCACATCACACCTGCTGATTCCAAAACCAGGAACACGTTCTGTTACCACTTCCTCGACTCTCACGTACTTTCACATGGCATGAAAACATGTAATAACCCGAGCATCACACACCACCACCACCACTGGCAGCGGTTCTGTAACAGGAGACGTGCCGGACCCAGCAGGTGAACCTGAACTCACACCACACGTCGTACACCCACACCAGCAGGGCGGACCCTGGTTTAGACTCACAACACACTTCAAAACACAGAGCGCTCCCCTGGGGTGAGGTCATAGCTCTCCTACCCTGATCTTGACCAACGTCAACATCCTAATCTTCAGGATCACAATGACCTCTCCTCACCGCTGACCTGTGTCACAAACGATGTTATGAGATACAGATCAGCCGTAAAAAAAAAAAAGAAAAGCTGTGTGTTTGTGGGACGCGTTCCGCTGCTCTCTCGTTTAATAAACACCATAAACATGTCAACCTTGACCAGATATTCCCAGCCCTTTCAGTGTAAGTAGCTCAATAAATCAGTAATGTCGGTCGGCAGTACTTTCAAAGGGGAATTTTGTAGATATTTTATATAACGGCTTTGTGTCATCTTAATGTGGGCTTTGCGTCACAGAGAGCATCGAGCAACAACAAGCTGTCCTTGAAGCGCCTGACCAGAACAGGTCATTCTAAAATGTGGTATCACTCATATGGTGACCTGCACGTGCAGGAGGAGAACAGAACAGCGCCACCACATGGGCGATCTCAGAAACAACAACACTTCACGAGACCTGAACATAATCGTGCTCTGATCTGGTGCTCGTCTGCCTCATGAGCGTCACAACAGATGAGCAGTGAAGATCGAGACCCTAGAAGAAGAAGAAGAAGAAGAAGAAGAAGAAGAAGAAGAAGAAGAAGAAGAAGAAGAAGAAGAAGAGGATGGGGGTTTGGGGGAGAACCCTAGTACCGTCCTAATAAGGTTCCTCTCAAGCTTCCACAACCCTGGGAATCTGTCCCTACGCTAGGAGCACTTGTGTGTCCCACAAGTGCGGCTCATAAAGGGGGGGGGCTGGGTGGGGGGGGGGAGACAACTGTCTCGCTGGGAAGGGCAGCTGTGGTGGCCCACACCAGAGGCCCCTAAGGGCCCTACTTATATATCCTACTATAGGAGTCTGTGGCTGTGTCCCAAATCACTCCCTACTCACTTTATAGTGAGTTCTCACTTTATTCACATTTATTGTCTTTGAATCCGTCTCATCGGTGTGTGTGTGTGTGTGTGTGCACTCATGTATGTGTGTATGTGTGTGTGTGTGTGTGTGCGCGCGCGCGCGTGCGTGCGTGCATGTGTGTGTGTGTTTACAGCAGGTAATCTGGTATGTATTTAGCTCCTGTGGCCACACCCTGCATCGCTCAGTCAATAAATAACCTTGGTCTACGGGAGCATCTCATATTTGTATGAGAGCCAAGAAGTCAAACGATTCCCATCCAACCAACTAGAAGTATCCCTCAGACTCAGTGGGCACAGGCGCTGCCAGCTGGTGCGTTAAACAACATATGTGAAATACGTACGCTTTAGCTGTTACATTTTGTCCCTGCACAACAATCCCTGCCGTTAAGTCAGCCTACTGACTTGTGTATAGTATTTTTTTCTATAGAATTGTGTCTTCGAAATTCATACTGCGGGAGGGAATGGGGGAGTAAGCATTCCATTGTACGTAAAAAATCTAAAATCAAAATCTTGAACCTTGAATATTGTTGTGAAAGAAAGATAAGGCTCCACCAAAACAAAGGAGAGAGAGAGAGAGAGAGAGAGAGAGAGAGAGAGAGAGAGAGAGAGAGAGAGAGAGAGAGAGAGAGAGAGAGAGAGAGAGAGAGAGAGAGAGAGAGAGAGAGAGAGAGAGAGAGAGAGAGAGAGAGAGAGAGAGAGAGAGAGAGAGAGAGACAGAGAGAGAGAGAGAGAGAGCCTGCTAACGCTCCCCCAGCTACTGTACGGCGCCTTTTGAAGAATCACTGCAAGAATACAAACACACATAAATCTCTCCTCAACGTCTCACAGTGTTCTACCTCCCTGCCAAGGCAGCACCACACTAGGCCCGGAGTCAAACCAGCTCCAGCCGTACAAACAGACAGAACCAGGGCCTGGTGCCGTCCGGTCGAAGGCCCCGCTCCGCCGTCGGGATGAACAGACCACGGCGTGTTTTGAAGATACACTTTACAGTGTTCGTCGCTGTGTTCTTCTGCTCTTTAAGTAGGGCGGGCTAAATGTTGCACAGGGACCACTTAAATGTAAATATAGCTTTAATAGAACCTAAACTGAACCCATGCAAAGATGCACATTAAAAGTGAAGACCACATGAGAGCTACATCACAATTATACCACGATTAAGACGCCACACTAACCCGACAATGTTCAGATATTGTAATAATAATAATAATAATAACAATATAATAATAATATATTGTCACGTGACAACAGGTCCAGTATCCACTCTGAGCCCATCCTCTCTACGAGGAGGTGGGTGCGGGTCAAAGGTCGCGACCCGTGCTGTTTGTCAAAGCGGCCAACCAACAAGGCTCTGTCCGCAGGTTTGAAGTGTGACCAAACAAACCACATCCCCTCAGGGTTTAAGGTGTCTGAATACAAGATGAAGAGAAAATACTTACAAATACCCTCACATTTGCATAATTTTAAGTGCAGTCCTGGTTATCGAACACTTTTGAGACACATCAGGTGAATGGAATGTCATGCAATGAGGATCTCACTGACATATCCGTGTGTGTGTGTGATGTGTGTGTGTGTGAGTGTGTGTGTGTGTGTGTGTGTGTGTGTGTGTGTGTTTGTAGGTGTGTGGGTGTAGGTGTGCGTGGGCCTGTGTGTGTGTGTGTGTATGTGTGTGTGTGTGTGTGTGTGGAGTGGGGTGTGTGTGAGGCCTGTGTGTGTGTGTGTGTGTGTGTGTGTGGGTGCGTGGGTGTGGGTGTATAGGTGTGAGGCCGTGTGTGGAGGTGTGCGTGGGCCTGTATGTGTGTGTGTGTGGGGTGTGTAGGTGTGGGCTGTCATATCATGTAACCCCAGACGTGGTTGACGATAATGTGAGTGGATGCTGTGAGAACCGTGGTGTCGAGCGTTGGAATGTACGATAAAGATTAAGATGTCTTCAGGGCCGGAACTCAAGTAAATCAATATCTCCTGTGTGGAAGCGCGTGTGATCGATTAGTCATTCGGTGAAGCGGATATTCTTTCAATTAGAGCCCAATGTGCCAATCAAACAGGGTGTGATATCAGTTAGTAGCTTATCAGGATGAGAACCAGATGACTCAAGTGCTAATTCTTCAGAAACTAAGATGATGACACAGCGGTATGTAGATCGGTGCTGCCCGGCGACGCCCTGTTGCTTCGTGCTAAAAGACCACGTGGCGGCGAGGAGGAGGAGGAGGAGGAGGAGGAGGAGGAGGAGGAGGAGGAGGAGGAGAAGAGATGAGGAGGAGGAGGAGAGGAGGAGGAGGAGGAGGAGGAGGAGAGGAGGAGGAGGAGGAGGAGGAGGAGGAGGAGAGGAGAAGAGATGAGGAGGAGGAGGAGGAGGAGGAGGAGGAGGAGGAGGAGGATGAGGAGGAGGAGGAGGAGGAGGAGGAGGAGGAGGCCGTATGACACACACTCGGAATGCACCTGAACAATCCCGCCCAGAAGACAGACAGACAGACAACTATGGCAGCCATTCGCCCCGGGAGAAGAACTAGCCCACCAGCTAAGGTATCCTTCAAGGTGCACGTACGTGATCAGACCGGCAGGTCGAGGCGCTTGCCAGAAAACCCTGCAGCAGTGTCCAAAAGTGACGTTAGCGTCTAGCCCGCTCCGTCGACCGTGAACTGCACTTATTCCACACAATTACCCCTCAAAAACCAACCAAAAATAACACGCAAGACAAGAGCAAGGAGTTCTCAAGAAGAAGAACATAAGTCATAAGTTCAT
>CM051022.1:4007294-4012294 GCA_027704905.1 Muraenolepis orangiensis | reverse complement strand
GAATAAGAGGAGGAGGAGGAGGAGGAAGAGGAGGTCTGTCTGTGGCTGCAGGGGCCCCGTGTCTTTGTTGTCATTGTGGGGGCCCCCCCGACTCATTCAGAGCAACGAGTCAGCGGCTCTTTAGAAACCTTTCTGGTTTCAACATTCAATCACACACACACACACACACGCACACGCACTCACTCACTCACTCACACACACACACACACACACACACACACACACACACACACACACACATAGGCATAGGCACGCACAAGCATGCACACACACACACACACACACACAGGCATGCACTCACACACACACGCGCACATGCGTAGATATGCAGCGAATGGACATGACTTCATCATCATGTTGGTTCTTTAGTCCATCATCAGGACACATCGCAGACAGGAGAGGAGCAACAAGACAACCATCGTTCTAGAACGAAGGGTTAGTTAGTTCATTCGGGTCTCAAAGAGTGCGGTCTAACGTGATAAGAGTTCATTGTTGTCTTTTCATGCAAACCTACCGAGTTATAGTTTAGAATTGGATTCGATTAATTAGATACTTTTAATTTGTTACTTTTACAAAGTAAGTACTTTTACACATATGTTACACACACACACACACACGGTTTCCGAGCGGAGAGGAACATAATGTTATTTTATTGGATTCATAACGTGAAGCCCACGGGATTATGATCAACCATTTGCCCATGACGTCCTCGGTGTGGGTGACTGCTGTGACGACCAGATCGGAACCCTTTGTTGTGCAGCGGTCCTCACGGTGCACACAACAGCAGTATAAACATAGCAGGAACATATAAATAATAGTAAGTGTTCATACAAGATACAAGATATTTTTATTGTCCATTTGTAACAGGTACATAGGAATGCTTACTCCCCATTCCCTCCCTCAGTATACTATCTACAAAACATGACCATAAAAATAATATAAATAATATATACAATACAAATAAACAAAAAAAGAGCAGCAAAGTGACTTGTTAAATGATATGTACATCATGTGTTGAATGTGTTCAACACATGAACCGTTTTTGGGGAACGTTTTTTTTAATAAAAAATAATAATTTTATAATTCTTTCTAATAATTCTAATAATTCTTTAATAATTTTAGTAATTCTGGGGCAGAAAGAGTCTGTTTGTCCGTGGTGTGATGGACCTGAAGCGTGATGTCCCGAGATGGAAGAGTCTTTCTTGATGTTGGCTGCTTAATATTTTAGTTGGAGTGAATGGAACGTCAATTCCCAATGTCTCTCCTCACCTTGGTGTGTTTGTGTGTGCAGATGGGCAAACTTGGGTTACAAAACAATTCCTTAAATGGCCACTAGAGGGGCACCGAAATACAATTGAAGTCGCAAACTTGGGTTACAAAACAATTCCTTAAATGGCCACTAGAGGGGCACCGAAATACAATTGAAGTCGCAGTGGGGTACAAGTACACGCCTTTCAGCGTGCAACCTCGGTGTCACAGAAAACGATAAAGTGAGGCACACACACACACACACACACATAAATCGAAATTGTATAAATGTATTACTGGAAAGAGGGAGGAGAGAGGGGGAGTGGGAGGAGCGAGGAGGAGAGAGAGAAATCATTATTATAACCGTTATCTAAAAGCCCAAACATGCGACTCAAACACATCACACATCAGCGCCTGATCTATACTCTGAAATGCATCCAGCTTCTCCTTCCAGACGAGGGCAGATGTTGCGTAGGTTTATGTTCACACTGTCCACGAAGCCACAGTTGCAATGTTCCCAGTGTTATAACCAATTTCAAATGGTGCTAGAAGGTGGAGGAACTCTACCCACCAGAGGAAACCAGTCATCTGTGAGAGGGGATATGGCATGGGCAGCGACGCAGGGAGAGAGGAGAGGGAGAGAGGAGAGGAGAGAGGGGAGAGAAAAAGGAGAAAGGAGGAGAGAGGAGATGGAGAGAGGAGAGGGGGAGTGGAGAGGGAGAGAGGAGAGGGAGAGAGGAGATGGAGGGAGGAGAGGGGAGAGGAGAGAGAGGAGAGAGGGGAGAGGGAGAGAGGAGAGGGAGAGAGGAGAGGGGAGGGAGAGAGGAGAGAGAGGAGAGGGGAGGGAGAGAGGAGAGGAGAGGGAGAGAGGAGAGGGGGAGTGGAGATGGAGAGAGGAGATGGAGGGAGGAGAGGGGAGATGAGAGGGGAGAGGAGAGGGGAGAGGAGAGGAGAGAGGGGAGAGAGAGAGAGGAGAGGGAGAGAGGAGAGGGAGAGAGGAGAGGGGGAGGGAGAGAGGAGAGGAGAGGGAGAGAGGAGATGGAGAGAGGAAATAGGAGAGACCAGAGGGAGAGAGGAGATGGATAGACCAGAGGGAGAGACCAGAGGGAGACAGGAGAGGAGAGACCCAAGGGAGAGAGGAGACAGGGGGGGGAGAGAGGAGAGAGGGAAGTTCTCTCTGTCTGTGGTCGGATCCTCTGTCCCCAAGAATACTGATTTCAAATGGTGCTAGAAAATAGGAATACAAATCTAAACCACCACCTGAAACCAGCTTCTGAGGGGGAAAGGAGAGGAGAGAGGAGATGGAGAGAGGAGAGGGAGAGAGGAGAGGGAAGAGGAGAGGGAGAGAGGAGAGAGAGAAGGGAGAAAGGAGAGGAGAGGGAGAGAGGAGATGGAGAGATGAGATGGAGAGAGGAGAGGAGAGAGAAGAGAGAGGAGAGGAAGAGAGGAGATGGAGAGAGGAGATGGAGAGAGGAGGAGCAGGGAGAGGAGAGGGGAGAGGAGAGGGAGAGGAGAGGGGAGAGGGGAGAGAGGGGAGAGGAGAGGGGAGAGGAGAGGGAGAGAGGAGAGGGGGGAGAGGAGAGGAGCGAGGAGAGGGGAGAGGAGAGGGATTGTGGAGAGGGAGAGAGGAGAGGGGAGGGGAGAGGAGGAGGGAGAGGAGAGGGAGAGAGGAGAGAGGAGGGGAGAGGGAGGGAGAGGGAGAGGGAGAGGGAGAGAGGAGAGGAGATGGAGAGACCAGAGGGAGAGAGCAGAGGGAGACAGGAGAGGAGAGAGGAGAGGGAGAGACCCGAGGGAGAGACCCGAGGGAGAGAAGAGAGACAAGAGGGAGAGAGGAGATGGAGAGACCCGAGGGAGAGAGGAGAGGGAGAGAAGAGAGACGAGAGGGATAGAGGAGAGGGAGAGAGGAGACAGAGGGGAGAGGGAGAAATGGAAGTTCTCTCTGTCTGTGGTCGGATCCTCTGTCCCCAAGAATACTGATTTCAAATGGTGCTAGAAAATAGGAATACAAATCTAAACCACCACCTGAAACCAGCTTCTGGGGGAAGACATTTGCCGTGGCGCCGCAGTGGCTACAGCAGACCGGTTAAAACAGGGTTGCCATGTGGTTGCCATCACAGCACAGTTGGCACGTTCTCCAAGACATCGATAAATATTAACAATTATAATAATAATAATAATAATAATAATAATAATAATTACAATTAGAATTATAATAATAATAGAAAAGAAAATCGTATTTTGTTTTACATAACACCAGTGAGACGAATATCATACACTACACAACATATTGTCATGTGACGTATGTCCCTTGGGACTAATACATATA
This sequence comes from Muraenolepis orangiensis, assembly GCA_027704905.1. Taxonomy (NCBI): domain Eukaryota; kingdom Metazoa; phylum Chordata; class Actinopteri; order Gadiformes; family Muraenolepididae; genus Muraenolepis; species Muraenolepis orangiensis. Next base: position 4,008,720 of record CM051022.1, on the reverse strand, counting down.
AATTATAAGTACACATTCATATCTGAGTCATCTGAAACAAAATATAACAAAATATAATAAATGAACAATAACAAATATAATACAAGCACTTACCAAAAACCTTCCTTAGAGACAACAACGCAGACGACTCAAAACGGCCAAAGTACCATCGGGTAGCATCTCCAGGTCTTCCTGGGTGTTCTGTGTGTGTGTGTGTGTGTCTATGTGTGTCTGTGTGCGTTTGTTTGCTTGCCTTATTAGTATGCATGAATGTATGAGTGTGCGCACATGACTTGATGTGTGGGACGTTATTTTTGGTGCAACAATAGGTCACTTAATCCGGAGCTGAAGCTGTATTGTGTGTCTACTTGGCCTTACCTGTCCGGCAGGTAGGAAGGGACACACTGACGCTGTCTTACTCATCACCATGCCCACATTCTGCACAATACTGTTCTGTTCTGTGGTAGGACTGAACTCTCTCTCTCTCTCTCACACACACACACACACACACACACACACACACACACACACACACACACACACACACACACACACACACACACACACACACACACACACACACACACACACACACACACACACACACACACACACACACACACACACACACACACTCTCTCTCAGTCTCACACACACTGTGATACTACAAAACAGTTGCCATTACACAGAACCAACCCCCCTTTAAAGGAGATCCGAACATCCTTTAACGGAGAACCAACCCCCCTTTAAAGGAGAACCGAACATCCTTCAAAGGAGAACCAATCCCCGGACCCTCAGATTTTAAAACCCTCTCAGCCAATCAGAGGTGATGCCTGCAGTAGCACACCTTTCACCTCTAGAGGGAGTGGTCTGACACAAACCGATCTACAGGTGGTGTTGGGGTTCACACAGGGTCTGTAGGTCTGCCTTCGGCCACCGGGGGGCAGTGCAGTATCTACAGATAAACAGAAGTAGTCAACAGTGACAAGACAGAGAGAGTGTATGTGTGAGAGAGAGAGAGAGAGAGAGAGAGAGAGAGAGAGAGAGAGAGAGAGAGAGAGAGAGAGAGAGAGAGAGAGAGAGAGAGAGATGTGTGTGAAATCGTATATATATATGTGTTTGTGTGTGTGTGTGTGTGTGTGCGTGTGTGTGTTGTCAGCTCACCCTACAACTTCCCACAACCCTCATCCCCTCCTCCTCCGGCCCCTGGCTGCCAGGGGCGACGGTGATGATGTCATCCCTCCTGCTGCCCGGCCTGTGAGAGAGAGAGAGAGAGAGAGAGAGAGAGAGAGAGAGAGAGAGAGAGAGAGAGAGAGAGAGAGAGAGAGAGAGAGAGAGAGAGAGAGAGAGAGAGAGAGAGAGAGAGAGAGATTAAGATACACATACCATCAATATACCACAGAAAACATTCAAAAAAAGGTGACCACTGTGTGCAAAGGAAGAGGAA
>CM051022.1:3987294-3999794 GCA_027704905.1 Muraenolepis orangiensis | reverse complement strand
ATTGCTCGGCCACACAAAAAAGTCACCTGGATCCGGATTCATTGGAGGCCTGCACGTGTAAAAACACACAGGCGGGTAAAAGAGGCAAACGTTCAAAGTGGTAAGGAGTGACACACACACACAAACAACCCCCACACACACACACACACACACACACACACACACACACACACACACACACACAGGTATGGTCCTGTAGATCACCCACGCACACACATTCTTCTTGTGTCCTGCACGTGTACACACACACACACACACACACACCTACAGACACTGGCATGCAAACAAACACAAAGGTTGGTCAACTATTTTTATGCATATCAATACTTGTCCAAAATGTGTACCCAAAGCAAACTTTCTATTACAAATAAGCAAGCAATAAAAAAACAGAGAGAGAGACAGAGAGAGAGAGACAGAGAGACAAACAGAGAGACAAACGGAGAGAGAGACAGAGAGAGAGACAGAGAGAGAGACAAACAGAGAGAGAGACAGAGAGAGAGAGACAGAGAGACAAACAGAGAGACAAACGGAGAGAGAGACAGAGAGAGAGACAAACAGAGAGAGAGACAGAGAGAGAGACAGAGAGAGAGACAAACAGAGAGAGAGACAGAGAGAGAGACAGAGAGACAAACAGAGAGACGGAGAGAGAGACAAACAGAGAGACAAACAGAGAGAGAGACGGAGAGAGGGAAACTGAGAGAAACGGAGAGAAACGGAGAGATGGAGATACAAACAGAAAGACAAACAGAGACCAACACAGAAAGAGACAGACAGACAGACAGACAGACAGACACACAAAGTCTCTAATTAGCACCAGATTCCCTCACCAACTGTCACCAAGTGAAACCTTAGGGACACACAATGTCCTTGTACTGCTGCTGATGATGATCAGAAGTCTAAGCTCTAAAACCCTCTGTTCGGTTTCCAGAGTCAAGTGAGGAACACATCAGTGACACTGAGTGGAGATTAGTCTGTGTGTGTGTGTGTGCGTGCGCGTGTGTGTGTGTGTGTGTGTGTGTGTGTGTGTGTGTGTGTGTGTGTGTGTGTGTGTGTGTGTGTGTGTGTGTGTGTGTGTGTGTGTGTGTGTGTGTGTGTGTGCGTGCATTTTATGTCTTGTTTGTTCACCAAATGTCAACCACACACGGGGCCATTCCCGGGTCATTATTGGCGGGCTCCGGCTCCACACCGGGAGGCCAACACAACCGGGAGGGAACTGAAGCACCTGGAAACCTTGTGACGTAATCACACTGTAGTGCTTACAGCGCCACCCAGTGGACAGAAGAAGAAATGCACCCATACTGTGGTGGTGATACTACTTCTACAACTACTACCACTACTACTACCACTACTACTACTAATAATAATAATAATATTTATCATATAATAATAATAATAATAATAATAATAATAATAATAATAATAATAATAATGGGTATTCATATTAATAATGTCACATAAAAATAATAATAATTATTATAAATAAAAGGGAGCGAGAGAGAGGTCATCAAACTCTCTCTCTCTCTCTCTCTCTCTCTCTCTCTCTCTCTCTCTCTCTCTCTCTCTGTCTCTCATGACTCGTTCTGTGTGTTCCTCTCTCTCTCTGTCTTAGTCTTAGTTCTAGAACCCTCTGTCGTTTCCAGGAAGTCAGAGTGCCGCTGAGTCAAGTGAGGAACACTTGTATCAGTAACACTGAGAGTAAAGACTAGTCTGTGTGTGTCTTTACCTGAGCCTAAGTTGGTGTGTGTGTGTGTGTGTGTGTGTGTGTGTGTCGGTGTCGGTGTGTTCATAACTGTGTGTGTGTGTGTGTGTGTGTGTGTGTAACTCCCAGGTGCAATCCCTCCAGCCAGGGAGATGAGTGTTGGTTTCCAGATCTCAGACACACACACAGTAACCCGGCCACCACCACAACGCCATCACCACCATGAGAAACGGCATCCGAAACCATCATGCAACACACAGACACACACACCTTCTACCGCCGTGCGTAATTTGGGCTGACAACCGCGACTCATAAAGATATGTGCATGTGAAGTCAGAGGCCGTTCGGCCGTTCCTCAGATGACGGTCGGACGTGTTTTGTAGCGACCTGTGTTCTGCGGTACTGGCGTACGGTACAGGAACAGCTCACATCTTCCTATTTCTCACTACCCTTACGCCCGCCAAGTCACGGAACAGCGATGAACACATGTCAGTGAGGATCATAGGTTCAAAGGTTTCACACACAGATGTCGCTGACGCAACCTTCCGAGGTTGTAAATACTTTGTAAATACGCCAATACATCACATTACATTACAGTTATTTAGCAGAAGCTTTTATCCAAAGCGATACCTCCTGATTCAAAACACTCCACCAACCTCCTGATTCAAAACACTCCACCAACCTCCTGATTCAAAACACACTACATTACACTACATTACATTACATTACATCACAGTCATTTAGCAGACGCTTTCATCCTAAGCGACTTACAATAGTGTGTTTCAACAAAGGAAGGTAAGAGAACAACTCGTCACCAGAAGTCAAAAGTGCATTTCATTTCTAACAAGTCTCCAAGAACTGAACCAGTGCTCTGGTAGAAGTACTAAGTTAAGAAGTAATAAGTTCAGGTAAAGTAAGAAAAGTAAGGTAAAGTACAGTAAGGGAAAAGTACAATAAGTAGGCAAACTATATATAACAATATCTAGAACAATATCTATAATATCTAATCAGCTCACATCTTACGCCCACCAAGTCACGGAACAGCGATGAACACATGTCAATGAGGATCATAGGTTCAAAGGTTACACACACAGATGTCGCTGACGCAACCTTCCGAGGTTGTAAATACTTTGTAAATACGCCAATACATCACATAACATTACAGTTATTTAGCAGAAGCTTTTATCCAAAGCGATACCTCCTGATTCAAAACACTCCACCAACCTCCTGATTCAAAACACTCCATCAACCTCCTGATTCAAAACACTCCACTCACCCCCTGATTCAAAACACTCCACTCACCTCCTGATTCAAAACACTCCACCAACCTCCTGATTCAAAACACTCCACCAACCTCCTGATTTAAAACACTCCACTCACCTCCTGATTCAAAACACTCCACTCAACCTCCTGATTCAAAACACTCCACTCACCTCCTGATTCAAAACACTCCACTCACCCCTGATTCAAAACACTCCACTCACCTCCTGATTCAAAACACTCCACTCACCTCCTGATTCAAAACACTCCCCTAACCTCCTGATTCAAAACACTCCACCAACCTCCTGATTCAAAACACTCCACCAACCTCCTGATTCAAAACACTCCACTCCCCTCCTGATTCAAAACACTCCACTCACCCCCTGATTCAAAACACTCCACTCACCTCCTGATTCAAAACACTCCACTCACCTCCTGATTCAAAACACTCCACTCACCTCCTGATTCAAAACACTCCCCTAACCTCCTGATTCAAAACACTCCACCAACCTCCTGATTCAAAACACTCCACCAACCTCCTGATTCAAAACACTCCACTCACCCCCTGATTCAAAACACTCCACCAACCTCCTGATTCAAAACACTCCACCAACCTCCTGATTCAAAACACTCCACTCACCTCCTGATTCAAAACACTCCACCAACCTCCTGATTCAAAACACTCCACCAACCTCCTGATTCAAAACACTCCACCAACCTCCTGATTCAAAACACTCCACTACATTACACTACATTACATTACATTACATCACAGTCATTTAGCAGACGCTTTCATCCTAAGCGACTTACAATAGTGTGTTTCAACAAAGGAAGGTAAGAGAACAACTCGTCACCAGAAGTCAAAAGTGCATTTCATTTCTAACAAGTCTCCAAGAACTGAACCAGTGCTCTGGTAGAAGTACTAAGTTAAGAAGTAATAAGTTCAGGTAAAGTAAGAAAAGTAAGGTAAAGTACAGTAAGGGAAAAGTACAATAAGTAGGCAAACTATATATAACAATATCTAGAACAATATCTATAATATCTAATCAGCTCACATCTTACGCCCACCAAGTCACGGAACAGCGATGAACACATGTCAATGAGGATCATAGGTTCAAAGGTTACACACACAGATGTCGCTGACGCAACCTTCCGAGGTTGTAAATACTTTGTAAATACGCCAATACATCACATAACATTACAGTTATTTAGCAGAAGCTTTTATCCAAAGCGATACCTCCTGATTCAAAACACTCCACCAACCTCCTGATTCAAAACACTCCATCAACCTCCTGATTCAAAACACTCCACTCACCCCCTGATTCAAAACACTCCACTCACCCCCTGATTCAAAACACTCCACCAACCTCCTGATTTAAAACACTCCACTCACCTCCTGATTCAAAACACTCCACTCAACCTCCTGATTCAAAACACTCCACTCACCTCCTGATTCAAAACACTCCACTCACCCCCTGATTCAAAACACTCCACTCACCTCCTGATTCAAAACACTCCACCAACCTCCTGATTCAAAACACTCCACCAACCTCCTGATTCAAAACACTCCACTCACCTCCTGATTCAAAACACTCCCCTAACCTCCTGATTCAAAACACTCCACCAACCTCCTGATTCAAAACACTCCACCAACCTCCTGATTCAAAACACTCCACCAACCTCCTGATTCAAAACACTCCACTCACCTCCTGATTCAAAACACTCCACTCACCCCCTGATTCAAAACACTCCACTCACCTCCTGATTCAAAACACTCCACTCACCCCCTGATTCAAAATACTCCACCAACCTCCTGATTCAAAACACTCCACTCACCTCCTGATTCAAAACACTCCACCAACCTCCTGATTCAAAACACTCCACTCACCCCCTGATTCAAAACACTCCACCAACCTCCTGATTCAATATGTAAAAACATATTTTTATAAAACAAAACACTTCAATTTAAAATGTGAGAAAGTACTTACAGCCAGCTGCAGTTAGGAACATCTGAGGACACAGGTGTGTGAGTGTGCTACCAGCATCTGCTAATCTGCCATCTTTTTTCTTAGTTCCTTTGCTACTGTCCTTGCCTCTTATTCCCTCCCTCCCTGAGTGACGTGACTCACCGCTTACGCAGGTGGAAGACTCATATACACCTGTTGCGCAAGTAACACGCACACACTCAGTCACGCACACGCACACACACTCAGTCACGCACACGCACACACACACTGTCACCGACACAGATTCATTGACCTGAGTGGCTTGATGATTCCATATTTGTATTTGAACCCCCCTATTGGTTGTCTCTTGGGACCGCCCAATTGGGTCATGAGTGGGCGGGGCCCTGTTGACCTGTCAGTCACATTGCAAACATGTTGTTGTAGCAGGAGGATGACGCAAGCTAGCGTCATGAGCACGGACACAGAGACAGGAAGACAACAACAACAATAGTAACAACTGTGACAACAACACAGGAAATAAACAGACAGGAAGACAGGAACAACGACCACAACAACACAACACAACAATCTTGTGTAACGAAGATATTTTCTGGTTTTTTTTCCAAGTGTTCCATAATTCCATAATTTTTCCCATGGACAGAATTAGCTACTAGCGACGCTCTAATCAATGGCGGATGGCGTTCCACTCATGCAGGTGATTGATAAATGAGCTGTCAGCCACGTTTAGCAAGCGGCAGCAGAGGCCTTAAGAGGGCCATAAATCAACACACCTTTTTCTATCTTGTCTTTTTGTTTACCCTCTCAGAGTAAAAACAGGCTGTCCTCCCTCGTGGTCAAACGTCCTCACCACATATCGATGTAATAAGACCTTTAGAGTAACTCTGTACGGTACGTGTTACAGTGGCTACAGGGCTGTGTGTGTCATTACTTTCACTATTACTTCCACACTGGAGTCAAGATTCCAGATTCTTTATCGTCCATGTGTGACGTGTGAGGTACAATGGAATCCCCTTCACTGCCCCATTCACTGCCTCTTTCTGAACAAAACAATACTACACTACACTACACTACACTACACTACACCACACCACACTACACTACACTACACTACACTATATAATACTACACTACACTACACTACACTACACTATATAATACTACACTACACTACACTACACTACACTACACTACACTACACTACACTACACCACACTACACTACACTACACTACACTACACTACACTACACCACACTACACCACACTACACTACACTACACTACACTACACTACACCACACTACACTACACTACACTACACTACACTACACTATATAATACTACACTACACTACACTACACTACACTACACTACACTACACTATATAACACTACACTACACTACACTACACTACACTATATAACACTACACTACACTACACTACACTATATAACACTACACTACACTACACTACACTATATAACACTACACTACACTACACTACACTACACTACTCTATATAACACTACACTACACTACACTACACTACACTACACTACACTACACTACACTACACTACACTATATAACACTACACTACACTACACTACACTACACTACACTATATAATACTACACTACACTACACTAGACTACACTACACTACACTACACTACACTACACTATATAATACTACATTACACTACACTACACTACACTACACTACACTACACTACACTACACTACACTATATAATACTACATTACACTACACTACACTACACTATATAATACTACATTACACTACACTACACTACACTACACTGCACTATACTATACTATACTATACTATAAACAATACTATATACTATCTACAATATACTTGTCGAATATATTATAAACAACACTATACTATAACAATACTATATACACAATGACTGTGACAAAGTGACTAATGGTTGATAATGAATGACTACTACTAGTGTAGTGCTTAATAATAATACGTTTCTGCTTATTGTATTGTATTATTTATTATTAAACTTGCCTAAAACAACTTCTTGTTTCAGATGAAAAGTAGGTAGTTGTGGTCACAGCAGTGGCGAAGCGTGTCTATCACAACTGAACCTTCTGTAGACCAGGGGTTCCCCAACTCTTCACCCCCCCCCCCCACTATCACCGGAGGGACTGGGACATTAAAAACAACGTGTGCACAGATTCTGTCGTGAATCTGTTGGAATCAGAATTCCTTTATTCGTCACCCTTACATATTAAACAGACTTACATAATAAAAATATCTATGCACACGTTATTATTAACAATAATAATAATAATAATAATAATAATAATGATAATAATACAAATTATAATAAAAAAGATTAAATAAAAACCTCATGGTCACATCAAGAGGATTCTGAAATCATCTTGCGACCCCCCCCCCCCTCGGGGTCCCACGACCCCCACTTTGGGAACCCCTGCTGTAGACCACCACCACCACCACCCCCATTCGAAAATTCACTTCTAGTCAGACTGACGTCACGGAGGAGTCACTTTATGCCTTATCTCATTTAGGAAGATCAGATTGTCGCAGCCAATTTCCAATTTGACCCTAGTTGTAAAGCAGTGTCCATGTAGTGAAGTAACAGCCCAACACAGACCACCACACAGGCTATCGGTTAAAGGGCCGGTCTAACACGCTTCACGTGAAAAGGCTTAACGTAACTTTGGAACTTTAAGTTCCAAAATAGTGATCAATAATCACCAAATGTCTCTGGCATATGTCTTGTCATTTGCACTTTCACCTGTCAAAATGAAAGTGAAAAGGTGAAAGTGCTAATGACAAGACATATGCAAATTAGGTGATTATTGATCGCGGTTTTGTAACTCTTAGTTACGTTAAGTCTTTTCACTTTAAGCGATGCAAAGAAAGATCAAGTCAAAACTCTCAATTTAAATGCACAACAATGCTTAACAAACCCAGGACAACCATTAACTAATCATTCAACAAGTGTGTGGAAACTAAATGCAACAACCAGCTCAACGGGACGCAACACTGAGACAAAACCAGCAAAGACAAATGAGTCTCACTGACCAATGATGTTCACTTAAAGACCAAATCTATTCTCCTGTCCTTCTGGATGGATCGATAACCCTAAAAAGCTGATCACTTTTCAGATCCTAAATAAGTTGCCTTTCCTATTCCCTGCCCTCTTGTCGGTCCCAAATAGCAATACTCCCATCAGTAGAGCCTCTTGTAGCTAGTAGAGCCCGTTAGCCACGGGTATCTTTCCCACTTGCTAGCCTGAAAATGGCGAACCAAGCCTGCTTTAACAACTTGATTCAGCTCAAGATTGTCAGGCGTTTGACGGCCTTTTTTAATAATGTCCATCTTTACATTGAATGGTCGTCTTGAAAATGGTTCCGACAATAAATCCGCAACGACATCATCTTCGCCTGTTGGCATTGTGACGTAAAAAACCTACGTAGAAACAACGTAGCACTACGCTAGATCCACTCTCGCGCCAGCCAGTATACCTTCTAGCTCCCTATTGAGCTGTGGGTAAATCTGAAAGAATACGCCCATTGGCTACAAACCAATATATAATTGGTTGATCAAATTGTCAATCCAAACGTACGCTCTCATTCAGTCTAAGGGCCAAAGCAATCGGGAATACTTTGGTTAAAGGATATTCTTCCCAGCAACCCAGAAAAATATCTGATTGGTTGCATTGTTTTTCCAACACAAAACCACTCAAATGCGTCGTGCATGGACCGAGAAAGACAAACAAATCAACGTAACACTGTAATATAACAGATAACAACACAGATACGATTCTCATTTATTCATTTGATTTAAATTTTATTAAATTGTATTACAGGGTCTTCTCTGAATACCTTGAAGGCCCTGACGCTTCACCACTGATATACAGTATATATATATATATATATACATATATATATATATATATATATGTATATATATATATAGTAGGCTTGGAGCTGCTGACACAGGGTGTCTTAAGCATGCTCCATGACATGAGTTTGACAGATGATAGCATGTTTGACTGACAGATGATAGTCATGTTCTCCCGGGTGACTGACTGCCAGCACCGCTTCCAAAGAATTTGGAAGTCCCTCCCACTTTTGGTGATGTCACCGTGTCACGCTTGACAAGCCCCTCCCACTTCTGGTGATGTCACCGTGTCACACTTTACAAGCCCCTCCCACTTCTGGTGATGTCACCGTGACACGCTTGACAAGTCCCTCCCACTTCTGGTGATGTCACTGTGTCACGCTTGACAAGTCCCTCCCACTTCTGGTGATGTCACCGTCTCACCCTTAAGGAGCCCCTCCCACTTCTGGTGATGTCACCGTCTCACCCTTAAGGAGCCCCTCCCACTTCTGGTGACATCAGCAGAACACCAGAGCTCCCGGTCCCGGAAGGACCGGACCCACACACACACACACACACATAGACACACGCCAAAACACACAAACTCACGCCAAAACACACACACACAAGGGAACAGAGATTACCATACCAACACACACACACACACACACTTGACTCACCAGTGCATTCTATTCCTGAGCATATTGGGGGGGCCGTGACCCCTCGGTGACCCACCACACTCTGAGTGACAGGTCATACAGTCACCACGGAGACCATCCCACCTTTTAGCAAACATCGAGGAGGAAACAACAAAAAACATGGTCACATGACCACTGGTGAGGGAGAGAGAGAGAGAGCCGAGAGAGAGAGAGAGTGAGAGAGAAAGAGAGAGAGAGTGATTGCGTTTGTGTTTCTGAGTCTCTGTTGCAGTAGCATCCATGCTTGTTTGTGTGTGTGTGTGTGTGTGCGTGTGCGTGTGTGCGTGTGCGTGCGTGTGCGTGTGCGTGCGCGCGTGTGAAGCTTACATATCTCGGATGAGAGGGCCGTCGTCTGCGTCACCGAGTGTTAGCGCTGAGATTAGCATCGGAACAAACGCTGTAAACAGATCGTCTCTCCTGAGTCACGCTGAGTAAGGACAGAACAACACCGAAGCGTTTGGCGGTGAAGAGTGTTATCTTTGGCCTTTATTCTTATATTTCTTTTCCCATAATGATGCTGTGAAATAGACCCTTCTCAGAGGCGTCGTGACTAAACTAGTGAGGACAACACACATTGGGCATCACTGGCGCTTAAACATTACAATACATTGTCATTTAGCAGACACTTCTCCAAAGCGACTGACAATAAGGTCATTCAACAGGTAGACAAGAGAACTACTAGTCACCAGAAGTCATAAGTTGATTTTTCTTCCTACTAAGCCATAATCATATAATATATAACTATATATATACACACATATATAATAACATAATATATAATGCATTACATTTCCTCCAAGAGCAGAACCAGTGCTCAGGTAAAAGTTGTCTCCCTAGATCTGACACAGATTTGACACCTGACCCTAACCCTAAACTACCTGTGTTTTACCTGCTGTAACAGGTAAAAGAAAGAGAAAAGAGACCAACTGGTCCACTGTGAGCATCAGGTAACATACCAACCAAGATAGATAGATTGACGTAACTCTACATAATATTTACACCTTCATAATGTTCCCTTGTTCAGTTGTTATTGAGTTTTTTTTGTCATGTCAGGTTGAGACCAGTGAACTATTGTTTTCATTCGTACCAACGAAACACATAACGAACTAAAACACTTTTATCTAAAGTAGTGCTCATGTAGATAAATCCAAATATATATATATTTATTTATTCTCTCTTCTCACCTCTTGGCGTTCTTGTGAGGTAGTAAACGTTTTGAGTATGGAGGCAGAATTAATGCACTGAGCTCAGGTGCCAACACACTAAAGACACGTGATAAACATGACGACCCGAGTAAAGCCATAAGTGGCTAATCAATCCCCCTGTTTAGACTTCCTGTTTCCACGCCGTATTCTCTGCGGCTGTAATGTCCACTTCCTCACCCCGCCGCTTTGAGGACACTAAACACAAACAGACCGCGGCGTGAAAGACAACAAGGCCTGACACGGGAGACCATAAAATAGTTTATTACCGGGTGACTCACGGAAACCCGTGGGGAGAAAGACCTGTGGAACCGTACAGGAACCGTACAGGAACCAACCTTAGAAGGGGGGACCGACCTCAGAAGGTGGAATAGACCTCATTAGGGGGGAACCGACCTCAGCAGGGGGAACCGATCTTAGAAGGGGGGGGACCGACCTCAGAAGGGGGGAACCGCCCTTAGAAGGGGGAACCGATCTCAGAAGGAGGAACCAACCTCAGCAAGGGGGACCGATCTCAGAAGGAGGAACCGACCTCAGCAGGGGGGACCGACCTCAGAAGGAGGAACCAACCTAAGAAAAGGGGACTGACCTCAGCAGGGGGGACCAACCTCAGAAGGTGGAACGGACCTCATTGGGGGGACCGACCTCAGAAGGGGGGGACCGACCTCAGAAGGTGGAACGGACCTCATTGGGGGGACCGACCTCAGAAGGGGGAACCGATCTTAGAAGGGGCGACCGATCGGGATGGGAAACCCAGAAATCCAGCAGTGCAACTACGAAGGGTCAGCAAGTAAGGCGTGAGGGACAGAGAGAAAAGAGACACTTTCCTCAATGGACACAAACCCTTCGTCAGGACGACCCGAAAGTTACACACATAACGCGGTCCCTTGCTACTGCAGCTAACACAGCTAGCACCACCGCCACTCCCTCTCTCTCTCTCTCTCTCTCTCTCTCTCTCTCTCTCTCTCTCTCTCTGTTATCCGTTCATCTCTCCACCCCTTTTCCCCTCACCAGGTTCTCTCTCTCTCTCTCTCTCTCTCTCTCTCTCTCTCTCTCTCTCGCTCTCTCTCTCTCTCTCTCGCTCGCTCGCTCGCTCTCTCTCTCTCTCTCTCTCTCTCTCTCTCTCTCTCTCTCTCTCTCTCTCTCTCTCTCTCTCTCTCTCTCTCTCTCTCTCTCTCTCTCTCTCTCTCTCTCTCTCTCTCTCTCTCTCTCTCTCTCTCTCACTATCACCATGAGGAAGTAATAATAGGACGGATAAAAAAAAAGGAAAAAGTCTAACTTGGACCCGTCCCAGGTTGCCAAGGAAATGGCCTATTGTTGTCTCACCCGGAAGAGAGAGAGAGAGAGAGAGAGAGAGAGAGAGAGAGAGAGAGAGAGAGAGAGAGAGAGAGAGAGAGTTTAGTCATTTCATTTACATTCATCCGGCTCACTCGCTCACTCAGCGTGTATGTGTGTGTATGTGTGTGTGTGTATGTGTGTGTATGTGTGTGTATGTGTGTGTATGTGTGTGTATGTGTGTGTGTGTGTGTGTGTGTGTGTGTGTGTGTGTGTGTGTGTGTGTGTGTATGTGTGTGTTCGTGTGTGGGAAAATGCTGTCTCTACATTTACATATTTTTTATTGCATATTTACATCTTACATATATTATGTATGTTAATACATGTTGTATTAATGTATAATTCATTATTAATAATAATTAATGTGAATGTATCTATCGGGGAATTTTGAGTGTTAAATGTTAACTGTAGTTTGATTGCACATGTATATGGAAAGGCTAATAATACGCGGTAGGA
>CM051022.1:3922294-3974794 GCA_027704905.1 Muraenolepis orangiensis | reverse complement strand
CACACACACACACACACACACACACACACACACACACACACTCATACATACACACCCACAGCCATGTAGAGGCACACGCATGTGGTCAGACACACACACACACACGCAGTACAAATAAATTCAACCACCCAATTCCAAACAAAAAGCACAAACTATTCACACATAGTCAAACACACTTGATATAATGTCCTCTCTCTCTACTCCCTTTATATCAAACAACATCCACTCAAGATGTGTTTCCGCTTTAGCAAATATGAAATCATTAAAGGATAACTTCAGTGCTCAATTGTCAACCTTATCTAACCCTTATCTAACCCTATCTATCCCCATTAGGGATAGAACAACAAACAACCTCATCTGCATCTGCATCAGATGACAGCGTTGGGGTAAGATGGAGAGTAAGATGGAGGGTAGGACGACTGAAGTAGCATTTAGGGTCAGGGTGCAGGCAACATGGAGGACAGGTGAACGTTGTTCATTTGCATATACCTATCATATATCATATAGTGCCCACGTTGAAATGACGCAAAGCCGGGTTGAAAAGCGGCAGACTTCCCCTTTAAATGAATACTTAGCTTAGCCCTGAGCCTCACAATGTTTCGATGCGTTTGTCGTTTCAAGATGGCAGACACAGTGTTGTTGTCTGAAGAAGAAACTCCCCAAAACCAACCTCTGTGACACAAATGCTCAGATGTACAGTATAAGTTCAGCATTTGTCTGTTTGTATGTGCAATTATTAGTTAAAGCTAAAATTTGATTGTTTAGCCACTACTAGACTGGCTTCTCAAATAGATAAGACAAAAATATATGTATATATATGTGTAACTATACAGTCGATCTATTGCTCTGTACATTTGATAAACAGATAAATACTCTCATTAATATTTATTACTATTATTATTATTATTATTATTATTATTATTATTATTATATTAGTATTTATTTTCTTAGTTCTAATAGCAACAACCACCATGGGGGACTTCACCTGGACAATATGAAAGCTAAAATACTTTTTTAATGTCGTTATATATAAATATATATATATGTGTATAAATACAACAACACTTTGACAATACGTCGTTTAGCCTTTAAAATATTGACAACTTAATAAGACTTTGGGCGTTTGGACGACCACCCAGCAACTGGTGCTTCTCAGGGACACAAGACATCTCCACGAAAGACCTGAAGGACATCTCCACGAAAGACCTGAAGGACATCTCCACGAAAGACCTGAAGGACATCTCCACGAAAGACCTGAAGGACATCTCCACGAAAGACCTAAAGGACATCTCCACGAAAGACATCTAAGACATCTCCATGAAAGACATCTAAGACATCTCCACGAAAGACCTAAAGGACATCTCCATGAAAGACATCTAAGACATCTCCATGAAAGACATCTAAGACATCTCCATGAAGGACATCTCCACGAAGGACATCTCCACGAAGGACATCTCCACGATAGACATCTCCATGAAGGACATCTCCACGAAGGACATCTCCATGAAAGACATCTAAGACATCTCCACGAAAGACATCTAAGACATCTCCACAAAAGACATCTCCATGAAGGACATCTCCACGAAGGACATCTCCACGATAGACATCTCCATGAAGGACATCTCCACGAAGGACATCTCCACGAAGGACATCTCCATGAAGGACATCTCCACAAAATACATCTTCACGTCGTACCTCCACTGGCCTGAGAACCAACGGGTCTCTTTTCATAGAGCAGGTAAACAACAACAACCATGCAGGCCTTCTCAAATATTCTGCTGCCAAACATCAAGACAAGTGTGTTTTTATTATTATAAGGTATTATAAGGTATTATACAGACTATATAACTATGGCAAAGATATACTTATCATCTCTCAAGATAGAGATTATAAGTATATCTTTGCCATAGAGATGATCGATTGTCGTGTTTTGTTCTTTATCAATTGCGTCATCTGACCATATCAATAATGTCGTCGTTAATTGCGCACTTGCGGATTTCTGACGTCATTCTATTTGGCGACACGGTTCGACAACAACTAAATCATAAACCATGACATTAAAGATTATATTAGATTATATTAGATTAGATTAGATTAGATTAGATTAAAACACCAAAAGTGATCATTAGTTGCACACACAATCACATCTCAAAAGGGACCGAACCTCTTTGGATGGAGGCGCTTGGAGGTTCCGACCTCACAAAAAAACGACGAGGAGGCCACGTCCGCACTTGTTTACCGATGACTCGGGAGGTCGGGACTTGAATCTGCGCCACTGCCGTCCGGAATGCGGACATCGGCCAACAACAAAACGCGTGGAAAAGATAACGTGTGTGTGTGTGTGTGTGTGGTGGTGGTGGTGGTGGGTTTCCAGAACAATCCACCGCGCAGCAGAGACGCGCAAAGACGCGCAGCAGAGACGCGCGTTCTATATCCCCACATAGGGAATATAGGACGCGCTCCTCCGTCATGGGGTGGCACATGTAAACGCACCTGCGGGAGCTGAGCGCCTCCCCCCACTCTCTCTCTCCCCCCTCTCTCTCTCTCCCCCCTCTTTCTCTCTCCCCTCTCCCCCCCCCCCAAAAAAACAACAACAACTGCGTATCAACCAACACAAAGCCCCCCCCCCCCCACCCACCCCCAGTTTTAAAAACATACTTTTTCTCGACCAGGAAAGTAGTTTATGTCGCTGCGTGTTTGTTGTCGTCATGGCGCCAGGGGGGGACAAGAGGAGAAGAGGAGAACAGGAGAACAGGAGAACAGGAGAACACTGACTGCGCACTTACCGACTGCCTCCTTCCTCTTCGACTGGTCCTCTCCCGGAGACTTGGTTCATACGTCACAGCTGGCAGCAGGTGCAGGAGGTGAGGAGTCCCGCGTGTGAGGAGGAGGAGGAGGAGGAGGAGGAGGAGAAGGAGGTGCGTGTGAGGAGGAGGAGGGAGAGAGTCTCCTATACCTGGCTGTCCTGGGGGTCTCTCTTGTATAGACTGACTGACTGACTGACGTGGTGCGTGGTGGATGTGGCCCTACTTCTCCTTCTCCTCCTCCTCCTCCTCCTCCTCCTCTCCGGTGCTCCTCCTGCTGCTCCGGTCGTTATATCACGTCCATGTGACACTCGGGCCTCCTCCTCCTCCTCCACCGTCGGTCGGCGGAAACTTAAAGGGACCTCCCACGTGACACGCGCCTCACTCGCACAGTCACGGCAGGAAGACTGTAGAGAGATGCTGCGCAGTCTATGCGCAGACCGATCACGTTATGGACTCACTGCATGGGGCCTAATCAATCAGATTACTGATTTTAATAGTGTTTATTACTGTTGAATAGGGAAGTGTTGCTGTTATAATATTATTATAATTATTATTATAATTATTATTATAATTCAAATTATTAATTATTTAGTGTGTGTGTATTACAGTTAAATAGGGACGTGTTGCTATTATAATATTATAATTATTATTATAATATAATTATTATTATTATTATAATTAAAATTATTATTAATTTAGTGTGTGTGTTACAGTTAAATAGGGACGTGTTGCTGTTATAATATTATAATTATAATTATAATTATTATTATAATTATTACTATAATTATAATTATTAATTATTTAGTGTGTGTGTATAATTATTATTATTATAATTATAATTATAATTATAATTATAAATTATTTAGTGTGTGTGTATTACAGTTAAATAGGGATGTTTTATTGTTGTTATTATTGGCGTTATTACATTTAATTGATAGCTTGTTGGACGACGCATGGTGGTTTGGCCGGATAAATTCTGACAGTGGCGATGACGTTTTTTGACTCATCGTGACGTAATGCCCGACGTGACGTGACGTCATGGTGTCCGAAGAACCGCGAGTCATAGTCAGCGGCACACTAGCTGGGAAGTCCGTCCGCCCTGGCCTGACGTCATCAGTTTGAGAGAGAGAGAGAGAGAGAGAGAGAGAGAGAGAGAGAGAGAGAGGAGAGAGAGAGAGAGAGAGAGAGAGAGAGAGAGAGAGAGAGGTGGGATTATAACTAGAGTCCAGTCAGACCTTTATAACCCCGTCTGCAGTGGTGTGTGAGGTTAGGGTTAAGTCAAGTCCTCCTTACTAGTGCACACAGGGATAGTAGACAGTAGACAGTAGTAGACAAGGCTAGTAAACAGTAAATGATAATAATAATAATCAAACAAAACAATACTCTCTGCAGCACATGACCCATCATAAGCCTGTGTTTACATGTCCTGACAATCCACGTGTGTGTGTGGTGTGTGTGTGGTGTGTGTGTGTGTGGTGTGTGTGTGTGTGTGTGGGTGGTGTGTGTGGGTGTGGTGTGTGTGTGTGACCGGCACCCTCAGAAAACAGCCCAGAAAACCAGAAACAGCCTCATCATCCTTCAGGAAACATGACCCAGCCCACGGGCAGCCGGCCAACCTGAAATGATGCATCAAAAACAGACACTTTGACTAAAGCCCTTTGAGGACATTATCCATTTAAACTCTCTGTCTGTCTGCCGCTTAACGTATGATAATGGAATCCGGGGGAAGAGGGCAGAGCGCAGGCCCTCGACGCTCCACCCTCGACGCTCCACCCTCGCCCACGCTGGTCATCTCTCAGGGTCCGCCCGGAGGAGAAGGGCCCTAATGCAGACTGACAAGCAGCTGTTTCTTCTTCGAATTCGTCCATGGGGTAGTCAGCGTTCTAAGGGAGGCTGAGGACGATCAAAGCATAACGGGAATTGGAGTAACTACTGTCCTAGTTTGAGCGTCCCTATTCACATATTGCACTTTTACATGAGCACGGGTTCTGCTCTTGGAGGCTCGTTAGGACGATAATGTAATATATTATATATAATGTTATTATATATGTGTATATGCATATGCAATATATTATATTATTATGGCTTGTGAGGAAGGAAATGCCCTTTTGACTTCTGGTGACTTGTGGTTCTCTTGTCTACCTGTTGAATGACCTTATTTTAAGTCGCTTTAGACAAAAGCTTCTGCGAGAATAACTGTAATGTCTTGTAGAGACATTCCTAGATCAGAAAGACAAGGTTAGGACATTGTTATTATTAGTGCATCACCGTACCTCTCAGAGAAAGAGGTCTCAGCGACATGCATTCTAACTTCAACATCAGGATAAATTCCACGACCGATGGAAAGAGCTGAACACTAGAAGGCCTTCAGTGGAGTGCATGCCTCCGCCACGCCAATCTGATCTTCAGATCAACGGCTCCCCTCTTGGTTCTCAACGCTAGCTGTACTAGCAACTAACTAACCATGTCCATTATCTCTTATTTTGCATGCACATTGCCCTGGATCAAGATCCAGATCTGCAGGGATCAGGATTCGTATCCAGATTTCCCTAAAGGTTCTTAAATCGTATTTGGTATTCCACCTTAAACCTCACCAAGTTGTATGCAAAAATGGTAAAAACTTGACATATTTAAATTTCTAATGTACTAAACCTCCCACCATCCAATTTCCCGATATTATTGAAATTTAAAATGCATCATGATTCAATTTGATTCTAATTAATTGTCATGTGAGTGCAAATGTAACAGTGAAGTGCATAGTTATATACAATGTACAGTGGCTAAAAAGGATGTAAAAACAGTCTACTAGGTATAAAAACTGGTATAAAATTACTTATAGAGTAGGTATGAGATATGTGCAGGCATGAGATATGAGTTAAACATTCTTAGGATAAGAAGCCTTTATTGTCACTGTATTCATAATACTGCAACACATGCACATCACAACAATAATACATCTAAAAAATATGTATATAACAAAATATATATAACCATTGTTGGGGGCTGCAGTCATTGTATATCGAGTCTGGGTGGCAAAGGGAAATCAACTGTTGGGAAATAAACTGTCTGCTGGTGCGTGTTTTAATTGGGGCACCATCGCAGTACACCATGTCATGATCAATTATAATAACATATCACTTCATTGCAAGTGCATTTATTAGTGGACATTTTCAGTTAAGTGTCCCCCAAACCAAAACCATGTACTGTCTCTTTAAGACGTAGCGCGGCGTACAGCGTCCTGTCCGTCTGGCCGCTAGTAGCTTGTTGCTAACCGCTAGTAGCTTGTTTAGCTAGCTGCCGCTAGCTGCTTGTTGTTGTCGTGCAACAAGATGGCTGTCGTCCCCGAGAACAGGGCGCTCTGCTTCGGCGTCTTTAAATGGAGCTCGTACTCCTCCATCTATTTACCTGAGTGAGTAATATATGCACCGTCACCGGGCGGCAGGAGGGTGCATTATGGGTTTTGTTTTTTATCCTATTTATACGTTTTAAATCCACGCACGGCTGTGTATCTTATGTGGACCCGCTGGTCTCGAGCTAAATAGCTAGTCAGCTAGCTCGCTAGCTAGCCTGCTAGTTAGCGCGCTCTGTCTGTTTGACGCCTTCTTTGCCCGGAAGTTACGTCGACGCCGTTCACATCCGGCAGAAAGTCACACCTCACGCTATCAACTCAACTTAACTGAGCTGAGTTGCAATGGTCGCTTCTGTATCGTCTGGTCCGAAGTGTCCGTATTTTGAAATTATGTGCGTAAACATTTACAAAGATTTTAGCGTTTGTTTTAAATATACGTGGACTCCCTGCAGCACCACGTGGTGTGGTCTGAGTTGACCACGTGACAGGCCGGCACCAGGTTGTGATCTAAACGAGCGAACCTGTTTGCTGCTATATATGCTAACCACCAGATATACTAGAATCTAACCACCAGGTATACTAGAATCTAACCACCAGATATACTAGAATCTAACCACCAGGTATACTAGAATCTAACCACTAGAATCTAACCACCAGGTATACTAGAATCTAACCACTAGAATCTAACCACCAGGTATACTAGAATCTAACCACCAGGTATACTAGAATCTAACCACTAGAATCTAACCACCAGGTATACTAGAATCTAACTACTATAATCTAACCACCAAGTATACTAGAATCTAACCACCAGGTATACTAGAATCTAACCACAAGATTTCCTAGAATCTAACCACCAGATATTACCAGATGTTAGCTAAGTGGGCGTCACCACAGGACAACCACATCAGTATACATGCTGTCAGAACGGAGAGCTAACACGACATTTGACAGCATTTGAAGCAGTAGCAGGTCTGAACACCAGTCTGGGTGTCTTGCTAATACAGCAATCAGCTAGCTAAGCAGTAGTGTAGTTATATTTACACCGTTAACTACTCACAGAAGTCACACCTGCAGTGTGAGCCTTACGTGGACAAGCACACTGTTTCACATAAAGAAAACACACACACACACACACACACACACACACATCAGGTCTAGTGATGTGTGGGCCGATTATTTTTACAGTATCGGATCCTTCGAGTCAATGCATGTCAATTAATCTAACCTTTGGGGTCACCCATGACGTCTCCACAAGAATGATTCCCGCTTGATTCATTGGTTGTCCCGCTGGTTTTGACCACACAGACTGAGGACTAGCAGCCGGGCAGCATGAACAGGTTGATAGTCAGTCAACAACTGAGCGAAGGGGGGTACAAATAGAAGCTCCTCTGTATAGAGAAACGGACAGATACTGAGTAGTAGTTATCTACCTGCTTCCTCTTAGACACACACACACACACACACACCACACAGTATTTGACATCGACCCTTCCTCCACCCCCTAGAAACATCTTGGTGGACAAACCCAACGACCAGTCTTCAAGATGGTCTTCCGAAAGCAACTACCCACCTCAGGTAAGTGTGCTGCTGCAATATCCCGTCTCTCCTCCGGTCGCTCATACTCGCAACAACAACAACAACAACAACACACGTGTGTTCGAGATGAGTGGCACGCTTTGTGTTGCCATGGCGATATATCATCTCTCTCTCTTTCCCGTTACCAAAGGAAAGGCCTGCGTATCAGAGAGTTCAAGACTCAAAATGTTTTTATTTGCCATTTGCAACTAGTACAATGGAACGCTTACCCACATTCACAATACTATACTATACTAAACTATACTCAACTATACAATACTATACTATAAACAACACTATATACTACCTACAATATGTTTTGTACTATAAACAACCCTTTATACTTTTCTTTATACTATAAACACTATACTATAGCATACTATATACTATACACAATAAAAAACATCAATAACGTGGCCGATAAAGATACAGTATATATATTGCCAAAGAGGCTGTGGTGCTTGTTGATGTGTTAAAGTCCATTTATTATGGACCATGGTTGTGAGGCTGTGACGTTTGTTGTTCATACAAGTTATTCCTAATGCACCCTGGAGGGTGCAGTATCTCAGGAGGTAGTGCGGGTTGTCTGGCAACCCCGAAAGTTGCTGGTTCAATCCCCCTGCCCCTCCTAGCCAAGTGTCGAGGTGTCCCCGAGCAAGATACCCTTAACTGCTCCTGACCATCTGGCTGTCCCCTTGCACGGCGGACACCGCTGGTGGTGTGTGAGCGGCTGAATGTGAGGCAGTGGAAACGGATGACAGGATGACAGAATACCGGTTCCATTTTTCTTTTTACAGAGTAGATTAGAAAGACTCATCTACCTCAGCTTGGTGTATTTGAATCAAGGTGTGAAGGTACATCTCATCTTCTTCAATAACAATTATAGGACAAACGACTCACTCACTGGTTGATTTCATGTGACAACACACACCTTTTAGTGTTACATTTACCCTGGTCTAGCCACTAGAAGGCTGCATGAATCTTGTAAAACAATTCTGGGCTTGTCCATGGCCCTTTCTGCATATCTCCATATACTGTAAGTTCCCTCTCCCCGGGTAGTACCTGATATTGAAGCTGGAGCGGCCAGCGATCGTGCAGAGCATCACGTTTGGGAAGTACGAGAAGACCCATGTGTGCAACCTGAAGAAGTTCAAGGTGTTCGGAGGCATGAGTGAGGAGAACATGACAGAGCTCTTGTCCAGGTACAGCCCACGGGAAGCACCGTGACTCACCTTGTATGTCTGTGTTCACGGATAATGAGCTAATTGATAATCGTAATGAACACACAAAGACGCTTCCTCTTTTCCTCTGTGTGTTCCACCCAGCGGCCTTAAGAACGACTACAACAAGGAGACGTTCACCTTAAAACACAAGATCGACGAGCAGATGTTCCCCTGCAAGTTTGTCAAAATAGGTGAGGTGTGGTGTGTGTGTGTGTGTGTGTGTGTGTGTGTGTGTGTGTGTGTGTGTGTGTGTGTGTGTGTGTGTGTGTGTGTGTGTGTGTGTGTGTGTGTGTGTGTGTGTGTGTGTGTGTGTGTGTGTGTGTGTGTGTGTGTGTGTGTGTGTGTGTGTGTGTGTGTGTGTGTGTGTGTGTGTGTGTGTGTGTGTGTGGGTGTGTGGGTGGTCTCTGACAGTGACAAGTGCCCTGGCCCTTGAGCAAGAACACATACATTTACACATACAATGTGAAACTGTCACTGACACGTTCCACAGGCCCTAATGGCAACTGTCGTCTTCTCAGGAGGACTGAACAGTTAACCAAAATATTAAAGAAAATGCAATATGGCCAAGTTCAATATACAAACCAAAGGAGCATATGTATAAATACTGGCCTACACATCGTTTGTGTGAAAGTAAACTTGTTTGTTTGGTGCAGACCCAACAAGTCAGACATGGTGATGGTTTTTTGACCATTCTCTGATTCACAGTCGAGTGGAGGGCTACTAATGAGTACTGTCACAGCCGACTGACTGTGAAAATATGCCCTGTTGAAAATGTATAATACTGGGGAAAATAGTGAAATCATGTTTTCAGTGAACAAGCAAGCATCCTTGCGCTCTCTCCTCACTGACACTCTCTTCACGACTCTCTGTCTTCACTGTCTCTCTCTTCTCACTGTCTCTCTCTATTCACTGTCTCTCTCTCCTCACTGTCTCTCTCTCTCTCTCTCTCCTCACTGTCTCTCTCATCTCACTGTCTCTCTCTCTCCTCACTGTCTCTCTCTCTCCTCACTGTCTCTCTCTCTCCTCACTGTCTCTCTCTCTCTCTCTCTCCTCACTGTCTCTCTCACGGCCTTTCCCTCATTTTCTCTCCTCACTGTCTCTCTCTCTCTCTCCCACCTCACTGACTCTCTCTCTCTCTCTCCTCATTCTTTCGCCTTCTCTCCCCCATCTCTCCACCTCAGTGCCTCTCATGTCGTGGGGTCCGAGTTTCAACTTCAGCATCTGGTACATCGAGCTGCATGGCATGGAGGACCCGGACGTGGTGCTACCCTGCCTTAACTGGTACAGCAAGGTGAGTGACGACGACGTCGTTAGGGCCTTATCCACCCGCCTTCTCGGTTCCATCCTTGTTCTGAAGCCCTGAAGTGGTTCATGAAGGAACGACGAATGAAACTGAAGTAAACTGATCAAATCGATCAATAGTATTTAAATGAAAAGATTTGATGAAAAAGCATTTTACCCATTTACCCATTTTAATCTTCAAAAGGTGTGTGTGTGTGTGTGTGTGTGTGTGTGTGTGTGTGTGTGTGTGTGTGTGTGTGTGTGTGTGTGTGTGTGTGTGTGTGTGTGTGTGTGTGTGTGTGTGTGTGTGTGTGTGTGTGTGTGTGTGTGTGTGTGTGTGTGTGTGTGTGTGATATTTGTTTAATATAGTTTTAGGTTTGGAATGATTCTTCCCACTGATGGAATCTGAAATTAATTTGTATTTCCTTCACCTCCACCTCCACCTCCACCACCACCTCCCACCTCTATAGTACAGGGAACAGGAGGCCATCCGCCTCTGCCTCAAGCACTTCCGGCAGCACAACTACACAGAGGCGTTTGAGTCGCTGCAGAAGAAGACGCGCGTGTCTCTGGAGCACCCCATGCTGAGTCACCTCCACGATCGGCTGGTCCTGTGCGGGGACTTCGACGCCTGCGAGGAGCTCATCGACAAGGCGGTCCGAGGTACGGTTCCGCCTCTCTCGGCCCCCGCCCCACATTTATAAACCCTTATTTTGGTTTGTTTTTTTAATGTGGAGAATGTGGTGTTTTTGGCCTCCCTTTCACGGTGTTGAAAGTCCCTATAATACTAAATATAAATATTTGGTATTGTACAAGGTCAACGCTAACAAATACTATTTCTACCATCTCTGCTACGAGTTCTCTGCAGATGGTCTGTTTAATCAGTACAATAACCATGTCTCCTGCTTGTCCTCTGCAGATGGTCTGTTCAATCAGTACATTAGCCAGCAGGAGTACAAGCCCAGGTGGAGCCAGATCTTGCCCAAATGCCACAAAGGTACAACCGCCGAAGAACCCAACCGAGGAGACCCCAACAGGGAGACCTCCCCTATTCTAGCAGGGCCTTCTAACAGGGGCCTCGCTACACGTAATGCTGCTGTAGGTAAGATTAGAACGTTCTAGAGAGCGAGAGCGTAGAAGAGAGCCAGACTTAAAATAGAATTGAGCCCGGAGTGGTCTAAACTCTAAAAGGTCTCACACACAAGCAGACACCAGGTCAACCAGAACAGATCATCTCAGACAGATTGCGACAGCATTTCTAACTTACTTTACATTGCACTCTAATGATGGCTCTTAAATGTTACCCAGAGCCCCTTAAATATTAGTAGTATATATCTATAGAATAGCTCTTAAATGATGACTGAAGTGTGAATGCTTATCACCTGCTCTGTTGTGTGGCAGCAAGATAAAACCTGTATGCCAACAAACCCTTGGAAAAAAACTATATATATATATATATATTACTAGTATATATCTATAGAATAGCTCTCAAATCTTACCTTCAGCACCTTAAATATTACTAGTATATATCTATAGAATAGCTCTTAAATCTTACCCACAGCACCTTAAATATTACGAGTGTATATATAGAATAGCTCTTAAATCTAACCTTACAGCACCTTAAATATTACTAGTGTATATATATCTATAGAATATCTCTTAAATCTTACCTACAGCACCTCACTAGGACTTTGAGGACACCCACAAAAACTCAAACTAAAACCAAAAAGTCTTTCATGCCCCCCCCCCCCTATCCAATATGTTGTTAATCCCATTTATCACCATTTATTACTCTCACTTACTAATACGCTTACTCACTCACTCACACTTTCACGCTTTCACTCATACTCTCTCACTGGTACTCATGCTCATCCACTCATCCCCGGTCCTCCTCCAGGTGATGGTGATGACAACCGTCCTGGGATGAGGGGCGGTCACCAGATGGTCATCGACGTCCAGTCGGGTGAGTCACACCACCTCCCACTCCATCTCTCCCCCTCGTCTCCCCAAGGTCCTCCACACTGCGTGTCGTTAACCAAGGGATCGGTCGCAGGATAAGAGGTCTTCAAATCAAAGGTTCTTCATGTGTAGTGCGACATCCAGCCCTGAACTTATCCACCCACCTGTCCGTGGCGGCCGGTCTTCAGAGAGCTGTTCAACGTAGTTCTGCTTCCATTTCTACTTGGATGCTTTTACTTCTGCTACTTCTACGTCCGTTCTGCAGTTAGCGGGCCAGATCTCTTAAGCACAGGAAGCGCTCTGCCCAAAGAGAGCCATTAGCCATGTGGCTACGTGAGCAAATCGGTAGCGGCGGTTCACGGCGGGACTACGGAGGCACACAGAGCCGGTTTCAGATTTCGTTGTAATATTCCCCAATGAAGTCTCTCTAATGCCTGCATGAGGCCAAGGGAAAGGCAGAGTCCGATTTGTACACTAATGACAATAATCCCGGGAAAACGTGCAGCATTGTTCAGAATCAGATGGCGTCCGGACGGCCCGTTCACACACACACACACACACACACACACACACACACACACACACACACACACACACACACACACACACACACACACACACACACACACACACACACACACACACACACACACACACACACACACACACACACACACACACACACACACACACACACACACACACACACACACACACACACACACACACAGAACTGACCTGCGAGGCATTTTCTATCAATCCAGCCTTTTGTTTGGCTGAGGTCAGACTGCTGTTCTATTCCAGTGTTGGGTGAAGCGTCACCGCGGTGGCCGTCCTGCCCACACGACACAAAAGCCAGCGTTGTTTTGTTAGGCGGCTCACAATCGTGTGTCGGGGAGAGAGAGAGAGACAATGTGTTTGAATTGTGTACGAGTCTCTCACCTAAGTCTCTCAGGTGTCTCTAATTGGCCCAAAAAAAACAATTTGGCTGGCTCTGATTGGTCCAATTAAACCCTGCCGATGACCTTTCGGCGAATGAAATGCAGTGTTATTTAAATTGCTCCGTGGAACGTAACGCGAGGGTTGTTGTTGTTGTGGTCGTCTTTGGTAGTTTTGGAGATACCTTTCTGTTTACCTGTTGAAAGTTGTTGTTGTCATTGAGACTGTGTGTACTCGTCGAGTGTTGTTCTCTGTGAGACGTGGCGTACTTGATGAGGTTTGTTGTCGTGGAGACGCAGTATTATGTGCCTATTGAGGTGTGTTATTATGGAGATTGGAGATCTTGGAGGACAGTGTGGTTATGTGTGTGTGTGTGTGTGTTGGCCTGCAGAAACGGTGTACCTGTTTGGCGGCTGGGACGGCACACAGGACCTAGCCGACTTCTGGGCCTACACCGTCCAGGAGAACCAGTGGACCTGCATCTCCCGGGACACCGAGAAGGAGGTGTGTTTTACGGCCACGTCTTGTTGTTGTTGTTGTGGTTGCGGTTGCGGTTGTTGTTGGTTTCAGCTTTTCTTTCGTTTTTTTTCCACCATATAGTTTTTCTCTGGCTTCTTCTTCCTGTTGTTGTGTTTATTTAGGAACGCCCATATCCTGTGACTGCTGTAACGTTTCGCAATTTGTAAGGGATGCTCCGATCGGGGTTTTTGGGGCCGATCACCGGAATCAGAATCGGCCGATACCGATCGGCGATCACATAGTGGGTGGGGGCTGTGGGTATCTTCCATTTAAAGTTCCATATATTGTGTAGTATTATATATTTAATAACTATTTACAGCAATAAAAGTAACTATTCTGAAATGCATTGCGGAAGTATGATATATCACTATAATATCGTCTCACGTGACGCTACTCAATCAAATCGCTGCAGTCAGTGAGCGAGCAGATTACCACAGACAGACAGACAGACAGACAGACAGACAGGCAGTCAGAGTCATTTCACATGGAGTGCTCTAAAAACATCATGTTCGTTCATGTTCGTTCTTCCCATAATTTGCAGTTCAAACCCAGTATGTCTCATTGGTTCCGTGAAGCGGCACTATATGAGAGCACACATCTTTTGAGCAATCATACCCACCCAAAATAAAACAAACAATCTAGGAGCCTAATGATTGATCTGTATTTACCGGTAGCTTCCAGAATTTCTGCTTCTCACACATTGCATTTTTGTTTTCCCACGCACCGAGAAAAGTCTCATGTATTTTGCGTCATCTCATCGGCTCTTCCGATCGGTCGTTTAGATGGGTTTAGAGTAAATATCGGCCGATCAATCTGAGCTTCCCTACAATTTGTCACACGTACATCAAATGTATTCCTGGTCATTAGGTCTACAAAATGTTTGGTACCACTTCGCCCATATGCGGTCGCTGTAACTCACGGTCAAAGTTAAGCAATGAGCCCCACCCCCAGATGGGCCAAAATTTCAGAAATTTGGTTTGTTTTTCACATGCTGATTATGTTTGCGTCTTGGACCGAAAAGGTCTGTCTGGATAGATTTCTCTGTATGGTGACAATTTCGAGATAATGTCAAAAAGTTCATGAAGCACCAATTCCAGTTATTGTTGCGCCTTTCTACTGCAAAGACATCCCCAGCGGGAAAAAAATCTGTCTTAAAGTGATTGTATAATTATTGTGTATCAAGTCGAGACTTCAGCTCCGTGTCTCCGTCCTCCAGAGCGGTCCGAGCGCCCGGTCCTGCCACAAGATGTGCATGGACTCGCAGCGGCGGCAGATCTACACGCTGGGCCGCTACCTGGACTCCAGCGTCCGCAACAGCAAGTCCCTGAAGAGCGACTTCTACCGCTACGACGTGGACGCCAACGTCTGGACGCTGCTCAGCGAGGACACGGCGGCCGACGGCGGGCCCAAGCTGGTGTTTGACCACCAGGTGGGTTTGGTCGACTCCTCCTTCTCCGGCGTTGACCGGTTATGTACGGAATTGACAGAACTTGGTGGTTTGATTATTTATGGGCCAAGGAACAGTTGATTCGATTATGGCTAAAACTGGTGGCAACAACTTGAGCCACTAGAGGCTGTTAATGGGAAAACACACACATAGTGCAGCTTTAAACGGAGAAACTCAGTTCGATTAGATTCAAATTGAATGTCATTTCACAACGTACAAGTACAGCGAAAATAAGTTGAAATCGAACTACTTTGCAAATATACCTGTAAGTTTCCCCAATACACGTACCCAAAAGCAATAACATTTGAATGCTTCCAAAATGGCGCTGATCTTTGCGATGTGATGTATATCAGTTTTTTTACTAATCTTTTTCCCAACTTATCCCTTCCGTCCCTCTTTCCTTCTCCCCCTCCCACCCACTTCCTGTTTCCTCTCCTCTGTCTCACCTGTTTTACCTTTTATCTCCCACTCCCCATCACACCTTCTCCTAAACCACCTCCTCTACCTCATCTCCCACTTTCTGTCTCCCCCCCCCCCCCCTTCTCTCCCCCCCCCCTCCCTCCTTCTCTCCCCCCCCCTCCTTCTCTCCCCCCCCCCCCTTGTCTCCCTCCCCCCCCCCTTGTCTCCCCCCCCGCCCCGATCAGATGTGCATGGACTCTGAGAAGCACATGATCTACACGTTTGGAGGGCGGATCCTGACGTGTAACGGCAGCATGGAGGACAGCCGGGCCTCAGAGCCCCAGTTCAGCGGGCTGTTCGCCTACCACTGCCAGGCCGGCACCTGGAGCCTGCTGAGGGACGACTCCTGCAACGCCGGCCCCGAGGACGTGCAGTCCCGCATCGGACACTGCATGCTGTTCCACACGGTGGGTCTGCTTCACTGGAACTTCGCTGGGGAACCTCGACGGTCTCTATGCCGTTCTGTGAATGTCGCCATGCGACGGTATGACTTTCGGGGTGTGTCGTGTCCGACCGTGGTTCCCTCCGGCCATCGAAGATGGACTGTTGTTATGTTTTTGTTTGTATGTGTGTCTGTCTTTTTGTTTGTTTGTTTGTCTGTGAGAAAGATTACTCAAAATGTTTGGTACAGAATTGGACACTTGGTGGTTAGATTACTAATGGGCCAAGGAGCAGTTGATTTTGGGCGCAGTTCCCGGTCAGAATCCGGTTCCAGGAGACTTTTTTGGTGTGGCGGAGAAATGTCTCTTAAGGGCCCTTTGGTTTTTTGAATGGACGTGACCGTACAGAACACATCTGAGTTGATGTGAATTCACTACGGGGCTCTCCCTGGAGGTACCGATCATTTGTTTCCACTCAAGAGATTGCGTTGATGTTTCTGTCTTAATAACTGAACTCTGAAATGTTCCGCATGGCGACGGGTCCCCATCCTGTAGGGGGATGTTTTCCCTCTCTGCAAATGGAAACACCATGTTATGTCAATAGGGAAGGATATCTGCCTCTCTCCATCTAGATCAAGTGTTACGTGACTCCTCTTTTATAGGTTCTTCTGAATGTGGGCCTGTTTATGTCTCTCGTCTTTCAGTTTCTCTTTTATTGCCGTGGAAAGTAAACATTTACATTTACATTTACAGTTTAGAGATTAAACAAAGGAAAAATAATAAAAGTCTCTCTCTCTCTCTCTCTCTCTCTCTCTCTCTCTCTCTCTCTCTCTCTCTCTCTCTCTCTCTCTCTCTCTCTCTCTCTCTCTCTCTCTCTCTCTCTCTCTCTCTCTCTCTCTCCTCTCTCTCTCTCTCTCTCTCTCTCTCTCTCTCTCTCTCTCTCTCTCTCTCTCTCTCTCTCTCTCTCTCTCTCTCTCTCTTCTCCCCCCCCACCTCCACAGAGAAACCGGTGTCTGTACGTTTTCGGGGGCCAACGCTCCAAGACCTACCTGAACGACTTCTTCAGCTACGATGTGGACGCCGACCACATGGAGATCATCTCGGATGGAACCAAGAAGGACTCGGGCATGGGTAACTCCTCCTCCCACTGCTCCTCCTGTACCATGGCTAACACCTCCTCTCTCCTTCGTTCCACTGTGTGTGTGTGTGTGAGAGGAGAGCGAGAGGACTGCCTACTCCACTATTTTACAGGAACTTCCCGACTGGGATCAATAAAGTTCCATCTTATGTTATGATGACAAGATGCATAATATAGAACTATATGATATGCTTAAGTGTTATTATATTATTCCCATTACATACATACATACTGCATGTTTTAAGAAGGAGGTAGGGGAGAGGTGTCTTGCTCAAGGGTGTCTTCAGCGAGGCAGAGGACTGGAGGGTTCAACAATGTTCACAATCTCCTCTTGCCGGAAGCCGCTGTCGGCAGTTTGTACTTCCCTGTTTGATTGACAGGCCTCTGATGTCTGTGATGTACTGCTTGACTACACAATTTAATTAAAACAAAGGGGTTGAGGAAATAGTGACTGATGGCAGCTTTAAGCACTAAGTTATTAACCATTTCTAATTAATTAATTTGTAGGACAATATAATAGTTATAATCTGGAGAGAGAGAGAGAGAGACACAAGAGCGAGAGAGCGAGAGAGAGAGAGAGAGAGAGAGAGAGAATTGATTGGATTGACATATGCAAATGTCCAATGACAGCAGACCTCTGCTGGGCCCCCAGGTCGTGTGGTCCTCCAGCACGTCACTTCCTGCTAAGATCACGAAGGTCCGCCCCCTAACAAAGTATAATGGACCTCTGTGTTTGTATATGTGTGTGTGTGTTTAGGCCTCCGGCCAATAGGCTTCTTCTTCCGGCACCAGTGAGAGAGGGAGAGAGGCGGAGGGGGGGGAGGGAGGGAGAGGTAGGTGGGGGGCGGGAGGGAGAGGTAGGTGGGGGGCGGAGGGAGGGAGGGAGAGAGAGAGAGGCGGAGGGAGGGAGGGAGGGAGAGAGAGAGAGAGAGAGAGGCGGAGGGGAGGGAGGGAGGGAGGGAGAGGTAGGTGGGGGGCAGAGGGAGAGAGAGAGAGAGAGAGAGAGAGAGAGAGAGAGAGAGAGGGAGAGAGAGGCGGAGGGGAGGGAGGGAGAGGTATGAGAGGGAGGGAGGGAGAGAGGGAGATATTTGACATGGACAAGAGAGAGAGAGAGAGAGAGAGAGAGAGATAGAGAGAGAGAGAGAGAGAGACAGAGAGCGGAAATCAAAGGGCCAGGATTGAGTGAAGTAAAAACGGAGAAAGAACAGAATGTCTTTTGGCAGAAAGGAAGCAGCAAGCCAAAAACAGTGTGTTCTCTCTCTCTCTCTCTCGCTGTCTCACTCCTCTCTGTTCTAATAAACAACCACTCTGTTCCTTGCATACATAATTGTTTTTGCTTTTTATGTGTGTTATGCAATCTCTCTCTCTCTCTCTCTCTCTCCCTCCCTCTCTCCCTCTCCTCCCCCCCTCCCTCTCCTGTTCTTAAATAACAGCTAGAGGGGTTGTTTTGTTGTTCGATGCCCAAACCAGGAGCATCTCTGTTCTCTTTTCTCTGTTCCTTTTTCGTCGGACTTACCTTGTTGTTCCAGTTTCCGAATGCCTGAGAGCATGTAGTGTGAGCGTGCCATGGAGGGAAACAATGGAAAAGTAGAATTTCTATGGTCTTTTTGGAGTCCGTCGTGCTCTCCTGCCGTGTGCTTCACACTGAATTAGGGCTGGACAATAATTCAATATCGTCATCAATTATCAATATATTCATCGTCTTTGACCGGTGTCGGCGTGATACTCGGTCTAGAGACATACATACACATCTAGAGAAGGAAAACTAGTTTCATTCGGATACCGTTCTTTAAATGTCCTTAAATGCACATTGTGATGTTTATCGTTATGTGAAATTCCCCGTCATTATCATGATAATATATTTTTCCCATGTGGCTACGCTAAATGCTCTTCGGCAGAATCTATAGATAAGGGAGTTATTTATCGTGTTTATATCGGTAACTCTGTGATCGGTGGTTATATATCGGTGAAGCCAGGGGAGAGATTACGATGGTTGGACCACCCAGCTGGGACGCCCCTCCATCTGATGATGTCATGATGTGACCATGATGTCATGATGTGACCTCACTCTTTCCATGTCCTCTGGTTCTCTCTCTCTATCTCTGTCTCCTCTCGTCTCTCTCTCTCTCTCTCTCTCTTGTGTGTGTGTCTCTCTCTCCTCTCAGTCCCGATGACAGGCTTCACTCAGAGGGCCACCATTGATCCGGACCTCAATGAGATCCACGTCCTGTCGGGTCTCAGCAAGGACAAGGACAAGAGGGAGGAGAACGTTCGCAACTCCTTCTGGATCTACGACATCGCCCGCAACAACTGGTAGGACACACACACACACACACATCAGCGCCCCCATGAGGATCCTTGAAGTAGTGACATGTCATAGTGGTAACTTAATTAATGTTTTTAGAAAAATATCAAGATTTGGTAGCGTCGTATTGCAAGAGGGCAGCTCAGTAGCTCAGTCTGTTGGGACTTGGCTTGGGAACCGGAAGGTCGCCGGTGCAAGGCCCCAGACCCCTCCTCTGCTCCCCTGTATTTACAATGGCTGCCCACTGCTCCTAATACTAGGATGGGTTGAATGCAGAGGAAAAAAATGTCACATGTATGTGACCAATAAAGACGATTCAATCCTCCAGATTTTGATTAGAGGAAGTATCACATCGATATTCAGTGTCTCTCGAGGTGTGTTCTAGCCGCTTTCGCACCAACACACATTGCTTATCTATACACACACACACACACACACACACACACACACACACACACACACACACACACACACACACACACACACACACACACACACACACACACACACACACACACACACACACACACACACACACACACACACACACACACACACACACACACACACACACACACACACACAGTGTTGTCAGGGGCGCAGGCATGCAGCTGTAGAACCTCATTAGAGTGTTTGTTGTCATATGGGCTGTCCTGTGAATGTAAAGTCAACAAGACCTTGTGCAATGACCCTGTATTGTGTGTGTGTGTGTGTGTGTGTGTCAGGTCATGTGTGTATAAGAACGACCAGGCCGTGAAGGAGAACTCCAACAAGGCTCTCCAGGAGGAGGAGCCATGTCCCCGCTTCGCTCACCAGCTAGTCTACGACGAGATGCACAAGGTACTAGCACGTTTAGCATGGTAACTCTGTGTCTTCAGGTGATCCACTACCTGTTAGGATGGTAACTCTGTGTCTTCAGGTGGTCCACTACCTGTTAGGATGGTAACTCTGTGTCTTCAGGTGGTCCACTACCTGTTAGGATGGTTACTCTGTGTCTTCAGGTGGTCCACTACCTGTTAGGATGGTAACTCTGTGTCTTCAGGTGGTCCACTACCTGTTAGGATGGTAACTCTGTGTCTTCAGGTGGTCCACTACCTGTTAGGATGGTAACTCTGTGTCTTCAGGTGGTCCACTTCCTGTTAGGATGGTAACTCTGTGTCTTTAGGTGGTCCACTACCTGTTAGGATGGTTACTCTGTGTCTTCAGGTCCACTACCTGTTAGGATGGTAACTCTGTGTCTTCAGGTGGTCCACTACCTGTTAGGATGGTAACTGTGTCTTCAGGTGGTCCACTACCTGTTAGGATGGTTACTCTGTGTCTTCAGGTGGTCCACTACCTGTTAGGATGGTAACTCTGTGTCTTCAGGTGGTCCACTACCTGTTAGCATGGTAACTCTGTGTCTTCAGGTGGTCCACTACCTGTTAGGATGGTTACTCTGTGTCTTCAGGTGGTCCACTACCTGTTAGGATGGTAACTCTGTGTCTTCAGGTGGTCCACTACCTGTTAGGATGGTAACTCTGTGTCTTCAGGTGGTCCACTACCTGTTAGGATGGTAACTCTGTGTCTTCAGGTGGTCCACTACCTGTTAGGATGGTTACTCTGTGTCTTCAGGTCCACTACCTGTTAGGATGGTTACTCTGTGTCTTCAGGTCCACTACCTGTTAGGATGGTAACTCTGTGTCTTCAGGTGGTCCACTACCTGTTAGGATGGTAACTCTGTGTCTTCAGGTCCACTACCTGTTAGGATGGTTACTCTGTGTCTTCAGGTCCACTTCCTGTTAGGATGGTAACTCTGTCTTCAGGTGGTCCACTACCTGTTAGGATGGTAACTCTGTGTCTTCAGGTGGTCCACTACCTGTTAGGATGGTTACTCTGTGTCTTCAGGTCCACTACCTGTTAGGATGGTAACTCTGTGTCTTCAGGTGGTCCACTTCCTGTTAGGATGGTAACTCTGTGTCTTCAGGTGGTCCACTACCTGTTAGGATGGTAACTCTGTGTCTTCAGGTGGTCCACTACCTGTTAGGATGGTTACTCTGTGTCTTCAGGTGGTCCACTACCTGTTAGGATGGTTACTCTGTGTCTTCAGGTGGTCCACTACCTGTTAGGATGGTTACTCTGTGTCTTCAGGTCCACTACCTGTTTGGAGGAAACCCGGGGAAGTCGTGTTCCCCCAAGATGCGACTGGACGACTTCTGGTCCCTGAAGCTCTGCAGACCCTCCAAGGAGTACCTCCTCCGGCACTGTAGATACCTCATCAGGAAGTACAGGTACACACACACACACACACACACACACTGTAGATACCTCATCAGGAAGTACAGGTACACACACACACACTGTAGATACCTCATCAGGAAGTACAGGTACACACACACACACTGTAGATACCTCATCAGGAAGTACACGTACACACACACACTGTAGATACCTCATCAGGAAGTACAGGTACACACACACACACACACAGTAGATACCTCATCAGGAAGTACAGGTGTACACACACACACACACTGTAGATACCTCATCAGGAAGTACACGTACACACACACACACACTGTAGATACCTCATCAGGAAGTACACGTACACACCCGTGCCGCCACCTAGTGGTCGGCACGGGCTACTACAACACGTGTGTGTGTGTGTGTGTGTGTGTGTGTGTGTGTGTGTGTGTGTGTGTGTGTGTGTGTGTGTGTGTGTGTGTGGTGTGTGTGTGTGTGTGTGTGTGTGTGTGTGTGTGTGTGTGTGTGTGTGTGTGTGTGTGTGTGTGTGTGTGTGTGTGTGTGTGTGTGTGTGTGTGTGTGTGTGTGTGTGTGTGTGTGTGTGTGTGTGTGTGTGTCAGGTTCGAGGAGAAGGCCCAGTCGGAGCCCCTCAGTGCCCTGCGATACCTGCAGAACGACCTGTCTCTCACCGTGGACCACGCAGACCCCCAGGAGATCAAGGAGGTGTGTGTGTGAGAGGGAGAGAGAGAGCCCTGAAAACCTCAGTTAAGAGAGAGAGAGAGTTAATGTGTTTTGTGTCTGTTTGTGTTCCCCAGTTTCAGCTGCTGCCGTCTGCCCTCTTCAAGTCCAGCTCAGACTTCATCCCACTGGGTAAGGACCAAAACCTGTCTGTCTCTCTGTCTCTCTCTCATCGTTCTCTATACTGTCTTCTGTCTAACTCCACCGGTCTGATGCTCTGCCCGGAACTGGGCCACAGAGTGACAGACATGGACTATTCTGACCCCCTCTCTCCTCATCTCTCTCTCCTCATCTCCCTCCCCCTCCTGATCTCTCTCTCTCCTCACCTCTCTCTCTCTCTCTCTCTCTCTCTCTCTCTCTCCTCATCTCTGTCCCCCTCAACTCTCTCTCTTCATCTCTCTCTCTCTCCTCATCTCCCTCCCCCTCCTGATCTCTCTCTCTCCTCATCTCTCTCCCCCTCATCTGTCTCTCCTCACCTCTCTCTCCTCATCTCCCTCCCCCTCCTGATCTCTCTCTCTCTCTCTCTCTCTCTCTCTCTCTCCTCATCTCTCTCCCCCTCATCTCTCTCTCCTCACCTCTCTCTCTTCATCTCCCTCCCCCTCCTGATCTCTCTCTCCTCACCTCTCTCTCCTCATCTCCCTCCCCCTCCTCACCTCTCTCTCCTCACCACTCTCTCCTCATCTCCCTCCCCCTCCTCACCTCTCTCTCCTCACCTCTCTCTCTCTTCCCCCTCCCCCAGGATTCTCTGACGTGGACCAGACGTACGCCCAAAGGACTCAGCTGTTCGACACCTTGGTCAGCTTCTTCCCCGACAACATGACTCCGCCCAAGGGCAACCTGGTGGACCTCATCACCCTGTAGCCCCTCCTCCTCCTCCTCCTCCAGTCCAAGCTCCTCCCTCACCTGACGCCCCCCCACACCCCCCCTCGCCACGGAGACACTACTGACGGGGCTCCCCGATTGGACGGGGGAGGAGCAGTAATGGTCGGGAGTGAACGTCCCCCTTTTCTCTCCCTCCGGCGCTCAGGACGCACTGTCTGACCTCTGACCTCTGACCTTGTGACACCTGACCTCCGGCGGGTGGCGTCGGTACAACATGAGGGTGGGGTGAACACAGGGTGGTGTGTGCTGAGACTCTGTAACACTGTGTGATCTGGACATGGGTGGGTCGCCGTAGCAACTTGGAAAACATGGTTGTTTTTTAGGCTTTCCACTATTCTCGCTCTCTCTCGCTCTCTCTCTCTCTCTCTCCCCCTCCCCTCCTTCCCCTCCCCAGTGAACCCTTACCGATACCTAAGTGTCTCTCCCGTACGTCCCGTCCCGTGGATGTACCCAGAATGCCTGTAACCAGGAAGTGGATTCTTATTGGTGCGCTGGGCTCCTGGAAGGCGTTCCAGTCGACACACCAAACACCCCACCTCCTACCTGTCGGGCGGTGGCCACGCCCCCCCCACGGTGGCCACGCCCCCCTGTATTTATGGTAAAGGAGGTTGGTCTCCAGGGAGTGACCTTGGGGTGTCTCCTGCTTGCTGTCTCCCATCTTAATCCTAATCCTAATCCTAACCCGGACCCGGATGCCTTTAGCTGAGAGTTTATCGGAGGCTGGACACACCGATTCATTTTTTTTAATTTTGTTGTTGCTGTGTTGTTGAAGCGATAGAGGAATAAGCTATAAATATCTATACATAAATTCATATTTAAATATGTAGGTTTGGTGGAGCTGGGGTGTGTGTGTGAGTGAGTGTGTGTGTGTGTGTGTGTGAGTGGGAGTGCGTGTGGTAATTGTCAATTATTTAGTTTTAAGAAAAGAAGAAAAGTATATATATTAGTTTGACAAAGGGAGTTGGCATCAAACTTGAAGTTTTAAAAAAAAAAGTTTTCTCCACTGATCCAGTCGCGCGCACACACACACACACACACACACACACACACACACACACACACACACACACCCAAATGGCCCATTTGGTCACATGTAGTGATGAGAAGTGGTCCAGGTGCTTCGATATGATTATTATTATTATTAGATGATGACATCATCATCATAATTATCTCTTTTGCGATTGGTTAATAATAATAAATTTAAGTCTTCAGACTGACTTCAGCCCTCGATTGGTACGCGATGAAACATTGGACATGAGTCTCGACTGAAGAGAAGGTGGAGCGTGTCCCCCAGGGACAGATGGGTGGAGGGGAACTGGACGGGTGGAGAGGAACTGAATGCTATGGTTTAGAACCAAGGTGGCCTCCAGGTGAAGACACCCACACCTCCCCCGACTGCTCTCGAGTAGTGTAGCATAGCCTCCATCAACCCCATCTACTCGTGTGTGCGTGCGTGCGTGTGTGTGTGTGTGTGTGTGAGATGTACTGTACATGTGAGCGGTGTGTGTGTGTGTGTTTGTGTGTTTCCCTCCTCCCCCCCCCCCCCCAGAGTTCTTGCTGAAAATAGTAACTTTTATTTGACCTTTTTTGGTTTTGTTTTTGTGCCAGGAGGAGAAGAAGAAGAAAAAAAAGCACCTTTTTGTAAAGAAAGAGAAACATAAATTAACACGATGCCAAAAACGTGACTTCTGTCGGTTCTGATTTTTAATTTTTTTAATTTTATTTTTGTTCCGTTTCCAGTAAATATTCTGGAATGTTTTAATGTCCTGAACCTCTCACTCCTCCCGCCCTGCCTCTCCCCTGGACTCCTCTTGTTCTACACGGGCGGACACAGCGAATGTGTAGAAAGACTTATTGGACTTGTATGTAACTTGTATATAAAAACAAACCACCGCAAATAAAGATTGTATTTTGTCCAGGGTTTCTAAATGGCTTCCTCCGCAGTTAATCTCCGAGGCTTTTGAAGAAATGCATGAAAATATACTTGGAAGTAGTTTAAAGAAGCAGCTCCTTTCCTTTACAGTTTCCAATGTGTCACAATATGTTCGAGAAAAGTGTCCAGTTTATATACTTCTGCATTTTATTTTGAAACGGTGTAAATAAGTTTTCTGTGGCTCCATAAATATATGATTATTAATTAATTAAAAGTAAGTCATATTTGAGACACACACACAGCTGTGTGTGTGTGTGTGTGTGTGTGTGTGTGTGTGTGTGTGTGTGTGTGTGTGTGTGTGTGTGTGTGTGTGTGTGTGTGTGTGTGTGTGTGTGTGTGTGTGTGTGTGTGTGTGTGTGTGTGTGTGTGTGTGTGTGTGTGTGTGTGTGTGTGTGTGTGTGTGTGTGTGTGTGTGTGTGTGTGTGTGTGTGTGTGTGTGTGTGTGTGTGACTGATATGACTAAGGTGGTTTGTTATTTGCCAAAAATGATTTTTTTTTATAGTTAAGACCATCCGTGATATGTAAATATATCAATAGATAAAAAGGAAAACTTAGTTTCACTGTTTCAAAAATAAAATTCAGAAATATATAAACTGGACACTTATACACAAATATATTATACTTATACATAAATATATTCTAAACCCTTTAAAACGAGAACCTACTGTTCAATATTGTTGTCATTATTGGAAACATTACGTAAGGATTACAAAACACACATTTATTATAATTAGCATTATCCTGAGGTTCTATGAATTAATTATAGTTATTCTGATGTCAGAACTCTCCAGACACTTGATACTACTTCTGTCTCTGAATTTGAAAGTGATGGTTGCAATACAACGATCTGACCACAAAGGGCGCTGTTGCTCAAGTGTGGTTACTCAGAGTGCCTGCGTCCTCTAGCGGTCAGCCTCGGTCACTGCAGTCGCGCTGTCATCGCATGAGTGCCTGACAGTGTTGTCGTCGCTGGAATGTGTCGTCACGGCGGTGAAACGTCAACAACATGGAAGGGATCGAAGAATCTTCCACGAATTCACTTTTAAAAGACGGTAATGTTTGGTTTACTTTCTGTTCCTGTTTTCGAGTTGATTACTACTGCGCGGTGTGTTGTCCACACGTCTGTCGGAACAGACATCGTTGGAGCCGCTTAAAGTGTACTTTGTCGACGTCTAGGATATACATCTAGTGCTTAGGAGAGACTGGGATATACATCTAGTGCTTAGGAGAGACTGGGATATACATCTAGTGCTTAGGAGAGACTGGGATATACATCTAGTGCTTAGGAAAGACTGGCATATACATCTAGTGCCTAGGAAATACTGGCATATACATCTAGTGCTTAGGATGTACTGTACATCGAGTGCTTAGGAAACACTGGTTCAGAGAAGGATATACATCTAGTGCTTAGGAGAGACTGGGATATACGTCTAGTGCTTAGGAGAGACTGGCATATACATCTAGTGCTTAGGATGTACTGTACATCGAGTGCTTAGGAAACACTGGTTCAGAGAAGGATATACATCTAGTGCTTAGGAGAGACTGGTTCAGAGAAGGATATACATCTAGTGCTTAGGAAACACTGGTTCAGAGAAGGATATACATCTAGTGCTTAGGAGAGACTGGTTCAGAGAAGGATATACATCTAGTGCTTAGGAGAGACTGGTTCAGAGAAGGATATACATCTAGTGCTTAGGAAAGTAGGAATGCGTTTTTTTAAACTTCAAACCATATGCTGTGATGCGATGAAACTAAACAGTTGTTTGGTGATGAGTGTGGGGTCAACACTCCTGTTGGGTTTTCTACGGACTCTGTCTTTTTCCTGTCTTCTTCACACTATAATGCGTTAAACATGCATATCTTTCTCTCGTTGTCAGAATGCTACGTGGACTTCCTGACGGACACCTTTGACGTGAAGGCATACACGACTCAGGCCATCCACCATGCTGTCATTGCAGAGCAGCTGGCCAAGCTCGCACAGGGCATCAGCCA
Source organism: Muraenolepis orangiensis (assembly GCA_027704905.1). NCBI lineage: Eukaryota > Metazoa > Chordata > Actinopteri > Gadiformes > Muraenolepididae > Muraenolepis > Muraenolepis orangiensis. Next base: position 3,947,645 of record CM051022.1, on the reverse strand, counting down.
GCTGGACAAGGAGCTGCACAGCCAGGTACACACACACACACACACACACAAGCACAGGCGCACACACACACACGCACACGCACAGGCACAGGCACACGCACACACAGGCACACACACAGGCACACACACACACGCACAGGCACAGGCACACACACACACACACAGAGTCTAAACTGATGTAGATTGCTTGGGCTGCTGGGACAGTTCTGGCAGACAAGTGTTGAACAATAAGTTTAACTGTTGTTCATTCAAACTGTATAGTGACAGAACTGTTTTTGTTACAGCTTTAACTTCAAGGGGAAATTCTCCAATAAATCATAGACTCACCTAAGAATCAATGTGATTGTTGATGTGATTGAGTTCTGACTCAGTCAGAATGCAGAGTCCACACATTGAAGACACATACATTACCATAATGTTGATTTGTTGATGTGCATATACTACTATGACGTTGTCACTGACTCCATCTTGTTGTGATGTTTCTCAACGGTTTGTGATGTGGTTGCCAGGTGGTCGCTAGGCATGAGGACCTTCTTTCCCAGGCCACTGGGATAGAGTCACTGGAAGGTAAGCTGTTGTTCTCTGGTCATGTAGCACCAGTTCTCTAGGGCTGTTGTTCCGACTGTTGTTCTCTGGTCATGTAGCACCAGTTCTCTAGGGCTGTTGTTCCGACTGTTGTTCTCTGGTCATGTAGCATCAGTTATTTAGGGCTGTTGTTCCGACTGTGGTTCTCTGGTCATGTAGTTTATATTTTTGTAGCACCTTTCTACTGCATAGACAGCCCCGTTTAATAATAAAACCTACTTTCCAGTGGAGAAATGTGTGTTTAAGTCTCATGACTACTGCGTCTCGTGACCACCAGATGGCACTAGTGTGTACCTTATTGAAACCGGTTTCATGTTTAATACAGTTTAAACCCACACATAAAATGCTGGACAAGTCAAACAAAGGTTTGTTTGGCCAAAAAACAGCACTACTGGGTCCCTCAAGTCTGGCCTTCAGAAAGCCCCCTAGCGTTGCATAGAATGGGAAGTATGCAACATGTTGTGTTTCTGTTTGTTTATCAGGGGTACTTCAGATGATGCAGACCAGGATATACGCTCTTCAAGGAGCTGTGGACCGGTACGGGACTCACCCACACCCCCTGTTGTTCTATAAATACACCCCGCGATAACGCTCCGAAAACGGCCAATCTCACCATGTGTTTGTTTCCTGGCTCAGGATGCGCTCGAAGATCGTGGACCCGTACAACAAGATCGTGGCCCGGACCACCCAGCTGGCCAGACTGCAGGTAGGCCTGGGAGGACTGGAAGGGGTCCTAACCCTCCCTGGAGGAGGAGCGCAGACAGAGGTTCTAACCCTCCCTGGGAGGGTCCTTACCCTCCCTTGATGAGGAGCGCAGACATAGGTCCTAACCCTCCCTGGGAGGGTTCCCCCTGTACCCTCCCTTGATGAGGAGCGCACACATAGGTCCTAACCCTCCCTGGGAGGGTCCTTACCCTCCCTTGATGAGGAGCGCAGACATAGGTCCTAACCCTCCCTGGGAGGGTCCTTACCCTCCCTTGATGAGGAGCGCAGACATAGGTCCTAACCCTCCCTGGGAGGGTCCTTACCCTCCCTTGATGAGGAGCGCAGACATAGGTCCTAACCCTCCCTGGGAGGGTCCTTACCCTCCCTTGATGAGGAGCGCAGACATAGGTCCTAACCCTCCCTGGGAGGGTCCTTACCCTCCCTTGAGGAGGAGCACAGAGTGAGGTTCTAACCCTGAGGGTTAAAACATCACTCTGTGCTCTCCTCAAGGTTTTGATCATGAAGGAGTCATCCTTCTTGTGGAGCTGTGGCCTGTGAAGTCCTTTCAGACTGTATTTGAGGGCTGTAACAAATCTCCAAATCACTTCCTTGTTCCTTACCAGTGGTGCATTAAGGAGTGGTTTAAGGTGTGTTCGTACAGGTTCAATAGGAACAGGGGTTTGTATTTCCTGTTCATGCACTATTATATAGTGTGTGTGTGGGTGTGGCGTCAGGATGCTGTAAGCAAACATCAGCCAGGATGTAATGACATGGGGCAGTGTGGTGTCTGTTTGTCTGTACCTTCCTACCAAAGGACTTTTCAAAGTACCACACACACACACACACACACACACACACACACACACCACACACACACACACACACACACACACACACACACACATACAAGAAACATGTCTTCATGTGATCTCCAACCTCAAGTCAAGTCAAGTTTATTGTCACTTCACAGTTTACACAAGTATAAAGCAGTGATGTGAAAATCTTGTGTGCAATACCTGACGACAGACAGCAGTTATAAAATAAGATAGATTTAACCTGAAGATGGGTCAGCTGTGTTACCTTGTCTCCCCCTGGTCTGAGGTGGATATTCAGTACTGATAACCAACCACTGCTCCTGTCACTCCGTAAATAGCTGTTCGAGCTAGTCAAGTAGTCAATCATCCATTTGAAAGGCGCTGTTGTTCAGATTTAAGAGCTTCTATTATTCAGTGTAATTTGTTATGTCCTCGCCCTCCGCCATTCATCAGTGAGTGAAATGTAATGAGATACATTGGACACTTCAGGTCTGACCTTGATGGGTGTGAAATGACAATATGATGAAGATAAACACCCTTTAATTAGTTTTAGTTTCCCAAAAAGTTGTAGAGTCATGGAATTAAATCGACCAGAAATGCAAATTAGTGTGTCCTGTGGTCTTCTGAATGTTGTCCTGTGGTCTTCTGAATGTTGTCCTGTGTGTCTCCCAGGTGTCCTGTGGTCTTCTGAATGTTGTCCTGTGTGTCTCCCAGGTGTCCTGTGGTCTTCTCAATGTTGTCCTGTGTGTCTCCCAGGTGTCCTGTGGTCTTCTCAATGTTGTCCTGTGGTCTTCTCAATGTTGTCCTGTGTGTCTCCCAGGTGTCCTGTGGTCTTCTCAATGTTGTCCTGTGTGTCTCCCAGGTGTCCTTTGGTCTTCTGAATGTTGTCCTGTGTCTCCTAGGTGGCCTGTGACCTCCTCCGGAGGATCATCCGCATCCTGTTCCTGAGCAAGCGTCTCCAGGGCCAGCTGCAGGCCGGGAGCCGGGAGATCACCAAGGCTGCTCAGAGCCTCAACGAACTGGGTAGGAAGCAACGATGGTCCCCGTCTGCGCCGCTATCGTCTTTTCTTCGCAAAACATCTGCAACATGTTTAATACATTGAGGCGTGGCAGTAGTCTATGCTCAAAACAAATGACTATTCAACCCTTGATAAGCTGCTTCAAATACATAATATGGACATGGCTCAGAACTCGCTCAGTTCTTGGAGACGAAATTAGGAGTTAGGAGTGAAATGCACTTTTGACTTCTGGTGGCAAGTTGTTCTCTTACCTTCCTTTGTAGGACTACGCACTATTGTAAGTCGCTTTGGACAAAGGTGTCTGCTGAATGACTTTAACAAGCCACTGAGATGCTCACAGAACAGGGAGAAATGTATTCACTTTGTATTACGAGAATTCAATCACGTTTTTCTAAATGTTTTATAATGGTGGCCGTTAGAGGAACTACATGCTGGTCTCTACCGTGAACCACCTAGAGGCCGTTAGAGGAACTACATGCTGGTCTCTACCGTGAACCACCTAGAGGCCGTTAGAGGAACTACATGCTGGTCTCTACCGTGAACCACCTAGAGGCCGTTAGAGGAACTACATGCTGGTCTCTACCGTGAACCACCTAGAGGCCGTTAGAGGAACTACATGCTGGTCTCTACCGTGAACCACCTAGAGGCCGTTAGAGGAACTACATGCTGGTCTCTACCGTGAACCACCTAGAGGCCGTTAGAGGAACTACATGCTGGTCTCTACCGTGAACCACCTAGAGGCCGTTAGAGGAACTACATGCTGGTCTCTACCGTGAACCACCTAGAGGCCGTTAGAGGAACTACATGCTGGTCTCTACCGTGAACCACCTAGAGGCCGTTAGAGGAACTACATGCTGGTCTCTACCGTGAACCACCTAGAGGCCGTTAGAGGAACTACATGCTGGTCTCTACCGTGAACCACCTAGAGGCCGTTAGAGGAACTACATGCTGGTCTCTACCGTGAACCACCTAGAGGCCGTTAGAGGAACTACATGCTGGTCTCTACCGTGAACCACCTAGAGGCCGTTAGAGGAACTACATGCTGGTCTCTACCGTGAACCACCTAGAGGCCGTTAGAGGAACTACATGCTGGTCTCTACCGTGAACCACCTAGAGGCCGTTAGGGGAACTACATGCTGGTCTCTACCGTGAACCACCTAGAGGCCGTTAGAGGAACTACATGCTGGTCTCTACCGTGAACCACCTAGAGGCCGTTAGAGGAACTACATGCTGGTCTCTACCGTGAACCACCTAGAGGCCGTTAGAGGAACTACATGCTGGTCTCTACCGTGAACCACCTAGAGGCCGTTAGAGGAACTACATGCTGGTCTCTACCGTGAACCACCTAGAGGCCGTTAGAGGAACTACATGCTCTACCGACTGCAGCTGGCCAAGTGTGGAGGTGTCCCTGACCAGGACACCCTAACCCTAACCCTGTTCCTGACCAGGACACCCTAACCCTAACCCTGTTCCTGACCAGGACACCCTAACCCTAACTGTTCCTGACCAGGACACCCTAACCCTAACCCTGTTCCTGACCAGCTGGCTGTCTCCTTGCATGGCTGACTCCGCCGTCGGTGGATGAATGTGTGTATGAATGGGTGAATGTGAGGCATAACTTGTACTATATAAACGTGTGTATATATATATATATATATATATATATATATATATATATATATATATATACCATCCACTACTCTCCTCCTGGTGGTGAGGAAAACTCTCCAGGGTTCCATTAAAACAGACCTAGCAGCTCAGGTGTGAACGGCCCCTAACTCACCTGTCGTCTGCTTATTGGTTCCCAAAAGATACGCCCCCATTTTATCTCTCCCAGAGCTCAACCACATCTCCACTCATACACCTCCAGCACTCATACACCTCCTCCACCACTCACACCTCCTCCACCACCCACACCTCTACCTCACCCACACCTACACTCACACCTCCACCTCCCCCCACTCATACCTCCACCACACCTCAACCCACACCACACCTCCTCCACCTCCACTCACACACCTCCACTCACCTCCTCACCACTCACCTCCACCACCCACACCTCACCACTACACCTCCACCCACACCTCCACCTCCCCACACACCTCACACACCTCCACTCACACCTCCTCACCACTCACCTCTCTACCACTCACACCACACCTCCACCACACCCCACCCACACCTCACCTCCCCACACACCTCCCACCCACTCACACACCTCCACTCACACCTCCTTCACCACTCACACCTTCTGTACCACTCACACCACACCTCCACCACTTACACCTCCACCCACACCTCCACCTTCCCCCACACCACACCTCCTCCACCTCCACTCACACACCTCCACTCACACCTCCTTCACCACTCACACCTTCTCTACCACTCACACCACACCTCCACCACTTACACCTCCACCCACACCTCCACCTTCCCCCACACCACACCTCCTCTCACGCCTCCGTTCACACCTCCACCCTCACCTCTATCTCCGTCCACCTCCTCCTCCCACTCCTCTACCCACACCTTTCATAAAACCACCATGCCATAAGTGATCAATCATAAAAATGGTGCATTCTGTAAATAGCTCGGTAGCCTCCTCTGCCCAAGGACACGTCTTCCTCTGTCTCTCCTGAGTGGTGGTTCCTCCTGGTAAACGGGGCCCCGAGCCGAGGCCACTCTGACCTTCCGTTGTTAAAAAAGTATTGGTATTGATGCGTGGCGTTTCACAGCTAGCGGCTATCGCTGCGTTTATCACACAGCGCCGGAGTGTGACAGCAGGGCTGACGGAGACAAGTGTGTTTCAGAGCAGCTCCGCCCGCCGGGGGCCTGCTTCTCATAGCAGCAGGTGGTGTGTGTGTGTGTGTGTGTGTGTGTGTGTGTGTGTGTGTGTGTGTGTGTGTGTGTGTGTGTGTGTGTGTGTGTGTGTGTGTGTGTGTGTGTGTGTGGTGTGTGTGTGTGTGTGTGTGTGTGTGTGTGTGTGTGTGTGTGTGTGTGTGTGTGTGTGGAGTGCAAAGCAATCATCACTGCCCTTTTTATTTGCAAATATGCACGCACACACTCACGTCTGCACTCACACACACACACACGCACACAGTCACGTCTGCACACACACACACGCACACACTCACGTCTGCACACACGCACACACGTCTGCACTCACACACAAACACTTCCTCACATTCTACTCAGACACTTCAACTTAGGGTTGAAGTAAAACCCAGTTTCAGCTCTTATTTGAATACTATGCAGTATTCCAATAAAGTTATACGGAGGAGGTGTTATCGCCATGGTTACGGCCCACACTAACTGACAGTCGCTGAGTGAGTGGTATGATGTTGTATATCACACACACACACACACACACACACACACACACACACACACACACACCACACACACACACACACACACACACACACACACACACACACACACACACACACACACACACACACACACACACACACAGCAACAGCAGCACAACTGGTAAAAACATTGTATTTGACACCAGTTTTTTGTTCTGAAATACGCTATTATTTTAGTAACCGTGACAGAACGTCATAGATCGTAGAAGACACGCTTTATGTTTTAAAACACTGACTTTAAAGTCCACTAAACTTCACTGATGTTTCTACGCTGTCGGGGTGAAACCAAGCAGGGGTCAGAGTTCACCTGCAGCTCTGGGGTTGTCTCGGTAACACGCTAACATGCTGTGCGTGTGTTTGGGCGTTTTAAGCCGTCAGCCTGATTAAAGGCAACCCGTGTTAGCGGTTGTCAGGACGATGATGAGACTCAAGGTTTTTTATCGGTGTTCATTTGGATGGGCCGTGAGAGGATGTTCTCAGGACACGCTTTATGTTACGGTTGATCTCGGTGACCGAGAGAGTTTAAATCCACCCGGGGTATCGAACCGGGGACCGCTGTTGTCAGCGCTGTACTAGCGTGGTTTCAGGATTCAAGGATTCAAGGCAGGTTTTTGATTCATTTTTTTTTTTTTTTTTTTACTCCTGTGACAACGTGAAAAATGTTTTCAGATCAATTATACATTTCTATTGAACAGTATCACAATATTCATATTACTTAAACCAGCATGTCATGTTATCACAAAGTTCATGTTGCCGTTGATAAGATGTTCTAGTGCACCGTCCTTCACTTAAGTGCATTTCAGATATTGTAATATTTGTCCGATACTTGACCACAACACTAGAGATTGTTAGGGCTTCATGTCTTAGCCATGGTGTACACCAGGGTCAAACCTTTGACCCTTTTGACCTTTCTGAAATGGTTTGTCCTCTCTCATCATTCTGTATGTAGCAGGTCCTTCTTGGACCACGTTGGTTCCTCTTAGACACTCCAGCACATCGCTGAAGCTGAGCCACTAGTCCATTGTAATGAGTGTATTTGAACTAGTACACTCGTCTACTGTGAGAAATTAGTACATCTTCTTTTTCTCACGAAATAAATAATCATAGGCAACTTAAAGTATGACTAGGGAAAAGCAAAATCTCATGTTGTATCACCCGCCAGATGGAAAGGGAGTCCCCATGGAGAGGTATGTGAAAATAGACTTTGCATGTACACTGTGGGCCTGACTGCACCTTCTTATCGCCATTTATTACAAAAACTGGACACATACTTTGAGTTCAAGGCCTGTGCGTCTCGTCGGACTCCTCTATGATAACCACAGAACTACACGCACTGCAGACGGGAGATTCCTAGCTGAAGTGGTCCTGACATCAATCCACAACACCATCAATAAATAGCTATGGTCTCCCTACGTGGAGCTGAAGCCTGTTGGTCAATGAATCGTGGGATTAGTTAATATAGAAATGGGCTCATCTACACAAGCAAACCGCTGCTATCGAAGGTTTTAACATTTAATATGCCGTGAGATTTACCCCATCAAATGTATTCCAGGAGTATCCATATCACTAGCTTTATCTACGACAAACAATATCTCAACATAACATTTAGTTTATACCTTGAAACTAGGGAATTGAGGGAATTTCCCCAATATCCCCTGAAGCCCCTGTCTCACTAACGAGAATTAAACGTATTCCATAATGTCCATAATTCCCTTTAACATATTCCAAAGTTATTCAACGTTCCCAGAGGAAAGACATTTCTGCCTGGCCTCTGCGTCCTCGAAGGTGACCTTCTTGTTCCTCTTTGGGTCGATCCAAGAGTTGTGGATGACCACGTTGTTCGGCGTGGGGTCTGCCTCCACCACAGACACCACCCGCTTCTTCATCTTGCTCTTAAGAACCTTCTGGAATTTCTGTCGCGTGAAGGCGTACAGCAGCGGGTGGAAGATGGTCGTTCCGTAGGCCATCACCAGGAAGCCCAGACGCAGGCGGACCGTGAAGTCACTGGGCCCCGTGCTTAGTATAACCGTGTTCAGCACCGTTATGGGCGTCCAGCACAGCAGGAAGGTGGAGATGATCAAGAGGGACATCTTAAACACTCTCTTCTGCCTCTCCCGTCGCTCGCGGTGGCGCTTCACCGCCCTCCGCAAGGCGATGATGACCGCCACGGAGGCTCGCATGCCCATCGGCGCACCGCCGCCTCCGCCCCTGACTCCTGTGCTGCTCTGGGAGGCGTCCGTGGACTCGGGCGCGGTGGGCGTCGTCATGGAGATGGCTTTCTTCCTCTGAGGCTTCTTCTTGGGCAGGTTGTGCTGGAAGCGCGTCCCTATGCGGATGTTGAGCGCCTGGAGGATCTTGTAGTAGGTGACCAGCATCACCAGCGCCGTGAAGAAGAATATGGGGATTTGGGCCAGCAGGTGGTAGTACAGGCCCAGCTCTGTGTAGTACTCGTTGGTGTGAGCCACTGTCACCACGGTGGTCTGGTTCAGTGAGTCCGCCCCGGTGTGACTGAAGAAGCCCACCTCCATGAAGGGAACCAGGAAACTGAGGAAGGACAGGGCCCAGATGAAGCCCAGCAGAGCTACGGCTCGCCCCATGGTCAGCATGCGGTTTGCGGGTCGCACAGAGATGTCGTAGCGGTCCACCGTGATGGCCAGGACGTTGGCTGCGGTAGCTACGCTGGCGAAGGAGATGCAGGCCTCGTGGAAGCAGCAGACCAGGGCTGTGTCAGTCTGCAAAGGCAGGAGGATCACCACGGCCGTCAGCGGGATGCAGGAGACGCACACCTGCGGAGCAAACGGAAAAAGAGGCTTTAAGCCAGGAACGCTCCCGCCAAATACAACCCAAACACATTGAGGAATTCCAGGTGCGTCACTCACCAACACGTCCAGCACGTGCAGATTCATGGTGACGATGTTGGAGACAGAGCTGACGAGGTTCTGCTTCATGCAGTACAGGATCAGCACCGTGAGGTTCGAGCTGAGGCCCAACACCATCTCCACCACCAGGAAGCTGGTCAGGGACACCTGGAGACGTGGCAGGTTGTTGTTGTTTAGTGTCATGGTTGGTGTTTGAAATGAGGTGGTGAAAGTACCCTTTTCAGTGGTTTTGAGTCAACCATCTGGTTCTGATAACCACCGTCACCGTCGATTGCACACAATATGGTGTGCAATCCGCTTTACCTTCTGCCATCAAACTTGGCAGTTTGATCACAAAATACTTCCTTATCCTGGCACACCACCTCAATCGATAATATGGAAACACAAGGCCACAAGGCAGGCACATTTTTGTCCAGTAGAAGCAATAAAGTAAGCGTTTCCTAGAATAAAATGTGAACCGATGCTTCCAGAAAGCTGTTATATATGCTATATCTTGATTTCCATTACTCCTGTAGGCACTTCTTGAGTTGGAATCAGTCTGTTTGTTTCTTAACCTATCTTAACCTAACTTAAACCTAGCCTTAACCTAACCTTACCCTTTTTTAACCTAACTATCTAAACCTAACCCTGGCCCGGCGGTCGTACCTGGAACCCCAGTGGGTAGGTGGCGGAGGTGTCGGTGGCGTCCGGGTCGCTTATGTCTTCTTCGCCGGCATCCATGACGGTCACGTTGCTCATGGCGGCTGCTAAGCTCAGCGCCGTGGAGACGTGCATTATTCTCTGGGGGGACGAAGCGCTGGAGACAGGAAGTCAGCGCCGGTTCATTAGCGAGGGATTTGGGAGCCTTCAGTCTTCACCTTATCGTTGCTTTTGGACGCTTTTGTCCAAAGCGACTTACAATAATGTCATTCAACAGGCAGACAAGAGAACTACTGGTCACCAGTAGTTTATTTCCTTCCTAACAAGCCATAATAATATAAAATATACATACATATACACATATATAATAACATAATATATAATACATTACATTATTTCCTTCCTTACAAGCCTCTAAGAGCAGAACCAGTGCTCAGATAAAAGCACAATAAGTTGGATCCATAGATTTGACACAATAAGAACATCAAACAGGGGCTACAATGACAAATAGTGAAGCCAATAAGACACACAGAGCTAATAAACAAGGGCCGGCAAACCTAAAATTAAGGTAGGGTATTAAGGGCCAGGGTGGTGCTTCCTGAAGAACTAACAAGATTGTGTTTGTTTGACGGTAAACTTTGAATGTATGTTGTGAGTGATGTTTTTCGCAATGTGTGGATGGCTTGGCTACCGGATTCTATTTTCGGGATTATTTTAAAGTTGTCTCACTTTCTAAAGAAGCCCTGCTGAGGGTGTGTGGGTGTCCCTAAGGTCTCACTACTTATAAGACCTCTCATAGTGTGACTTAACGATAGCCAGCTCCCCCCGCACCCCCCCCCCCCACCCCCCTGCTGTCTGCGGAGTGCATGCTAACCCTAATGATGCAGACCAGCCTGGTGCTTGGAATGTACACAACGTGGAGAAAACATCATTAGGCCTCCAGTGCAGACAAGTGCAATACGTCGCCGCTCGGAGAGAGATGAGAACCCCACGTTTCCTGGGTTGGAGATTTAAAATCATTCTTCCATGAAATAGTTTGGTAAACGAGTATTGGAAGTGTTATTTTTAGCTTTGGTGCTGGAAATTATGTTGGTTCAATGTTGGAACTTGCCAAGGAGTATTTCATGTATGAAATCTGTGTAATGTGTACAGTGTTGGCCTGGCAGATGATCCAGCACATGATCTACCAGCATCACTCAAAGGTCTCGACTGTGTGGTGAACTCACCCCTCATGTCGGTAGACGTGTCCCCAACTTGACGACGGTCGGAGGTGAGCCCGGCTAGCCCAGCAGGACCCGAAAGCCCTGTCCTCCCCAGGACCAGTCGGGGTAAGACTTGTGGACCGGCTGGGACCTCTGGGACCCGACCACGCTGTCCTCCTCAGGACCTCCTCTAGTCCACTCGCGCTTGGATCAGTTCAGTCGACGTCAAAAGCATGGATAGATGTTCTGGACGCCACCACGCAAGGAAAAGAGGATGGGGTTGAGCTGATCACTGACACCAACTCCCTCCCTCGTCCTCTCCCCCCTAGAGGGTTGTTGTTGTTGTGTGTCGAGTGTCAGCATAGCACTAGAACTGGTTCAATGCGTTCTTTCATTAGCTGCTGTGTTCCACTGTCATCCTCTGAGTGTGTCCCCTCCGCTCACAATCGGACCCGGCACCGAGGGACAGGGGGCGGGCCTGGTCCCTCCCCTCCTCCTCTTCTTCGTCCCTTTATTTATCCTCCTCCTCCTCCTCCTCGCCTGGTCCCTGGTATCTGGTTTTTTTGTAAAGCCGTCCTCTTCAGGTTGTAATCCAGGGTATCTTGTGTCCCCGGGGAGACGTCAGCCTGATAATCTGTTCTGCTTCCTTGGATGTCCTTTGACTCTGCCCCCCCCCCTCACACACACACACACACACACACACACACCTCAGAACCTAGGGTCAAAGTTCCCCCCCCCCCATCAAGGTCATCCGCAGCTCCCACCGGGGAGGTTGTCTTGACCCTGTTTGACCTTCACCGCTCCTCCCTCTTCAGACGGAGAGGAGAGAGTGTAGAGTCATGCAGAGGGTGACATCACCACCACCTCCTCCCACTGTCCGCCACTGTCGCCGACGGTTACGAGTGTCCTCCACTCATCGCTTAGCGCCTCACAAATCTGAGGGAGATGATGGATAGAAAGGATGAATGCGTGTGATTTAGCAATGGAGGCTGTGGGTTCCAAGCGGTCAAGCAGCAGGTAACACTGAACACTACGACCTACCTCCTGCACTAATCTCTTTATGGTTCTTGGTCAAAGGACTTTAATCTGCAGGCTAATTCAGTTTGGGGGGGGGGGGGGACTCAGATTTTGTGTGTGTGTGTGTGTGTGTGTGTGTGTGTGTGTGTGTGTGTGTGTGTGTGTGTGTGTGTGTGTGTGTGTGTGTGTGTGTGTGTGTGTGTGTGTGTGTGTGTGTGTGTGTGTGTGTGTGTGTGTGTGTGTGTGTGTGTGTGCGTGCGTGCGTGCGTGCGTGCGTGCGTGTGCGCGTGCGTGTACATGAACACTGTCTCAAGTCAACCCATATTTACAGGAACTGTACAGGATGTTGTATAGATTTAAATCGTAGCGTAAATTCTGTATTCTCTAAAAGTTCTAATGTGGAATCTAATGAAAAATTTGTCAGCAGACGCATGGAAGGATGTGGTGTTCAGTTAAGGTCACTGTAGGATACACTAGACGGATTGTTCCGGTGGCGTTGGTTTGTGTTGAATGTTGTCGTCCTCACAGTGAAAACTGAAGTGATTAAGTAACAACGGGGACAACTGATGGGGTAAGGAGGCGGAACCGATGAAGTAAAACATTTTAGTTGCGGTTATACAGCACTGTTTCGTGGTCTTTTTTCTGTTTGATCGTGTGTATTTTCCACATTTTGAAAATATTACTTCACTCCCTAGTATATTTGTGTTTACCTCCTAGATGTGTTATATGGATAGATTCACTACTCCGAATACAGAATCTAGTGCATAGAGATTTGTTCTTTCAGAAACATAATCGGCTCTGTTTTTCCCAAGTGATTACAATCACACTTTGGTTATTTGTGTGTGTGTGTGTGTGTGTGTGTGTGTGTGTGTGTGTGTGTGTGTGTGTGTGTGTGTGTGTGTGTGTGTGTGTGTGTGTGTGTGTGTGTGTGTGTGTGTGTGTGTGTGTGTGTGTGTGTGTGTGTGTGTGTGTGTGTGTGTGTGTGTGTGTCGGACGACGTGAGCTGTTGTGTTGCGTGCGTTTGGGAGTCCACGCCTCCCCCCCCCCCCCCCCCCTCCCTCGCTGCTCACTACTGAGCGAGTCTCGTTAATATTAATGTGTGTGTATGAGTGTGTAACGCCGTAGCGCCTTGTCCTGCTGGCACCCTGCTGTCCTTACACGAGGAGGGATTTACCTTCAGACAAAGCGCAGGTTCCCTCGCTGCTCCGCCGGTCGCTGCTGCTCCAGACACTGTAATCCTCTCTCCCCTCGCCAGGTGTTGGAGACACCTCGTCACCTCCTTGTTCTCCTCCTCCTCTTCTTCCTGCTTGTTGTTATTATTGTTATTATTTTTATTATTATTATTATTATTATTATTATTATTGGTATTTATTCATCCGGTAGATGGATCCCGGCTGGTCTCTCCTCCAGGGGCGTGCGACTCGTGTCTGAATTGCAGCCGAGTGGCAGGTCACACTCGCCAGTTGTCAGAAGCGAGCGTGCGAGAGAGAGAGAGAGAGAGAGAGAGAGAGAGAGAGAGAGTGAGAGAGTGGGAGGGAGGGAGGGAGGGAGGGAGAGAGAGATAGTGGGAGAGAGAGAGAGAGAGAGAGAGAGAGAGAGAGAGAGAGGGGGTATGCTGGTTCTCCCTGCTCACTCCGCTGTGCTGTTCTTTTCTGCTTTATCTCTCTAAGATGGTCTCTCTCTCTCTCTCTCTCTCTCCCGCCCCTCCCTCTCTCTCTCTCCACCACCTTTACACTGTACACTTCATTCTATCTTTTTTTCATTTTACACCTCTGCTGTTCACTAATTGGTTTCACATCACAGATTTAACACTCTTGCACTGCCTTCCTCTTCCTGTGCTGTCGTGTGTGTGTGTGTGTGTGTGTGTGTGTGTGTGAGTTTATTTTTCCTTGCCGGGTTCTGAAACCCAGGGAGGTCGTCTCCCCTCCCTAAGTGTGTTTGCCCTCTTCAGGGAACCCGGCATAGTAACCGTGGCAATGAGGATGCTAATAGCGTGGTCTTCCTTCCTCCCTCCTGGCCACCCCCCCCCCCCCCCACAGCTGTCGGTGTTTGTGCGTGAGGGTAAAGGTCAACCGGACGCAACACATTCAGGTCCTCACTTGGGTGCATAATAGACCTTCACGTGAGCCGAGGGAACCTTTTGTAGGACCGTGATGACGTCTATATGCTACCTGCGTTGCGTTTAGGATGCATCTCTGTTGCGTTGTCATGGCTTCAAGATTCTCGGCTCACGGCGAAACGTCTTCGGAGGAATCGTCTGAAGTAGACGTTATAACGATGTTGTTACTGTCACATCGCTATGGAAACGTCTAGTGAAACGATAGCAGCCCTCCCTGCTGCTCGGCACCTCGTGATGAGAAGCCGGGTACCTCTGTCTCTGCCATGCCGTCCTGTATCGGCATGGCAACCACGGGGGCGAAGACAACGTGTGGACGTGTAGGATCGGAGCTGTGTCCGGGAAGGACAAGGTGTGTGTGTGTGTGTGTGTGTGTGTGTGTGTGTGTGTGTGTGTGTGTGTGTGTGTGTGTGTGTGTGTGTGTGTGTGTGTGTGTGTGTGTGTGTGTGTGTGTGTGTGTGTGTGTGTGTGTGTGTGTGTGTGTGTGTGTGTGTGTGTGTGTGTGTGTGTGTGTAGAACTTCCCCCGCGTGAGCGTAAAGGAAGGAGTGAGTTTCCTTCATCGTTTATATCAGAGGAACGGTTCCACCGATGACTGAGAGGACACCACAGTCGTAGAGCATTGATGGGATATTACTAATACATTTGTCGGCCAGCGAGGGCTGGCGTGCGAAGGCCTTCTATCCGTCTTGGGTCGGGGGGGGGGGGGGTCGCTGGTTGCTTGTGGTGTAAACAGGACCCCCCCCCCCCACACACACACACACACACACCTCCTTCCCATCTGTCCACTCCCGCTGGGTTTGTGTGCAGAGATCTTGTCCCGGCTGCACACGGCCTCATCTCTCAGGCCACATGTGTTTATCTAAGCCGGAGTGTAAGCAGAGGAGGTACTGCTGACATACAAAGGTCCAGCCTGTGTTGGTGTTTTATTTATGACGTTTTCTTCTTTTCCTCCTACTCCTCTGATACGGGATGTTACGGGGAGAGAGATGGAAGCGGAGGAGGAGGAGGAGGAGGAGAGGGGGAGGATGATGAAGAGGGGGAGAACAAGGGGGAGGTTAAGGAAGAAGGGGAGGAGGACAAGAAGAGGGAGAGAGGGGTAGGATGAGGACACACTTCTGTTTTGCTCTGAAGGAAAGGGAGAAGGGGGAGCACATGGTGTCACACCTCAGATTGACAGGAGTGTAGTTGAGAGGTATTAATGTTTAATACTGAAGAGCATCTGCAGCCTGAACGACTCTCTGCCCAGACCCTCAGAGGGAGGTGGGTGTGTGTGTGTGTGTGTGTGTGTGTGTGTGTGTGTGTGTGTGTGTGTGTGTGTGTGTGTGTGTGTGTGTGTGTGTGTGTGTGTGTGTGTGTGTGTGTGTGTGTGTGTGTGTGTGTGTGTGTGTGTGTGTGTGTGTGTGTGTGTCAGGGGAAGGAGGTGCAGTGAGGGTTGTATGTCCAGTTAGAGAGTTCGATGACCTCACCGTGACCTCACAATGATGTCATGAGAAGCTTATCTGTAATGACTCGGGACACCTTGACGGAAACACGCATCATGAATATAAACATCATCCGTCATATACATTGAATATAAACACCATATATCATAGATCATAGATAAATACTTTAATCTTCCGTTATTTGTATAATTGATCTGACAGCTGGGTCTTCGGGTAGTTGACCTTGTGGTGCTCTATGGCTCTCTCTCCATGTCCTTCGACAGTTGAGTGTGAAGTTGATTGATTACCGTAGTGCCTCGGAGCAAGGCGCTCGTCCTCGATCATGATGTCATGATGATATTCAGGGGGATTCGTGTTTTGTGTCGGTGACGGAGCATAAGTTCAGTGTGGATTCACTAGGATAAGACACACACACACACACACACACACATTAATATTAACGAGACTCGCTCAGTAGTGAGCAGCGAGGGGGGGGGAGGCGTGGACTCCCAAACGCACGCAACACAACAGCTCACGTCGTCCCACACACACACACACACACACACACACACACACACACACACACCACACACACACACACACCGCTTGCCACAGTCCATAGAAGGTCTGAGGTTGACCTCCCCACAGAGCTGCTGGTCTCCACCACCACCATCACCATCACCCACCTCCACCTTTTTTTTGGTTTTAAAACAAGTTCACTCCCTCTGTGTTAGAGGAGCCCCCCTCCTCGAGTCCTCCTCCTTCTCCTCCTCCTCCTCCTCCTTCTCCCCCTACTCCTCCTCTACTGTGGTCCCATTCTGTTAGTTTTCTTTGTCCTAGTTGAATTTCTTTTTGTCCTAGTCGGTACATTAGGCTGTACCGACCGTAGTCTTGTGTATATGTATGTATGTATATGTGTATATATATATATATGTATGTGTGTGTGTATATAGATATATCTATATACACACACATATACACACTCTGTCCCCTTCCCTCACACTCGGTCCCCTCCCCTCTGTCCCCTCATATGTGTATGTGTATGTATATATATATATATGTGGAATATTTCATGTGTCAGGAAGAAAGTTTAGCTTCCTTCAAGGATGGACTGGAATACTTTCCTGTCTTCCAGTTCATCCTTCATCCCTGTGGTGAGAAACGTCCCACTGCATCCTGCTGGGGTCTGGTTGTTCGATCCAACATGTATTGTCTCCTCGCCTGGGTCCTCACCTCCTCCCCTTCATCTGGGTCCTCACCTCCTCCCCTTCATCTGGGTCCTCGCCTCCTCCCCTTCATCTGGGTCCTCGCCTCCTCCCCTTCATCTGGGTCCTCGCCTCCTCCCCTTCATCTGGGTCCTCACCTCCTCCCCTTCATCTGGGTCCTCGCCTCCTCCCCTTCATCTTGGTCCTCGCCTCCTCCCCTTCATCTGGGTCTTCGCCTCCTCCCCTTCATCTGGGTCCTCGCCTCCTCCCCTTCATCTGGGTCCTCGCCTCCTCCCCTTCATCTTGGTCCTTGCCTCCTCCCCTCTCTGTTTACAAAATAACCAATCATTGGCTTTTGTTAAAGTTATTAATGACAAACATCAGATGTTTCTCTTCTGGTGTGAAAAGGTGTGTGTACCGTCCCCTCCCCTCTGTCCCCTCCCCTCACACTCGGTCCCCCTCCCCTCCCCTCTGCCCCCTCCCCTCACACTCTGCCGCCCCCCCCCCCTCACACTCTGTCCCCTCCCCTCTGCCCCCTCCCCTCACACTCTGTCCCCTCCCCTCACACTCGGTCCCCTCCCCTCACACTCTGTCCCCTCCCCTCCCCTCTGCCCCCTCCCCTCACACTCTGCCCCCCCCCCTCACACTCTGTCCCCTCCCCTCTGCCCCCTCCCCTCACACTCTGTCCCCTCCCCTCACACTCTGTCCCCTCCCCTCACCCTCTGCCCCCTCCCCTCACACTCTGTCCCCTCCCCTCACACTCTGCCCCCTCCCCTCCCCTCTGCCCCTCCCCTCACACTCTGCCCCCTCCCCTCACACTCTGCCCCCTCCCCTCACCCTCTGCCCCCTCCCCTCACACTCTGTCCCCTCCCCTCACACTCGGTCCCCTCCCCTCCCCTCTACCCCTCCCCTCACACTCTGCCCCCTCCCCTCACACTCTGCCCCCCCCCTCACACTCTGTCCCCTCCCCTCACACTATGTCCCCTCCCCTCTGTCCCCTCCCCTCACACTCTGCCCCCCCCTCACACTCTGTCCCCTCCCTCACACTCTGCCCCCCCCTCACACTCTGTCCCCTCCCCTCACACTCTGTCCCCTCCCCTCACACTCTGTCCCCTCCCTCACACTATGTCCCCTCCCCTCTGTCCCCTCCCCTCACACTCTGCCCCCCCCCCTCACACTCTGTCCCCTCCCCTCACACTATGTCCCCTCCCCTCTGTCCCCTCCCCTCACACTCTGTCCCCCCCTCACACTATGTCCCCTCCCCTCACACTCAGTCCCCTTCCCTCCCCTCTGTCCCCTCCCCTCCCCCTCTGTCCCCTCCCCTCTGTCCCTCCCCTCTGTCCCTCCCTGTCCACCACCTGTCTTGGGCTTCTGTCTCACTGGGAGAACCAGAGAAAACACTGTGGAGGCCCTGAACAAATAGCTCTCTCTCTCTCTCTCTCTCTCTCTCTCTCTCTCTCTCTCTCGCTCTCTCTCTCTCGCTCTCTGCCTGCTCTACCCCTTCACTTTATCCCTCCAATTTCTGGTTCTTTCCATCAAACGTTGGTTCTTTATTTAGTTGTTTAGCTTTTTCTTTCTTTAGTTCAGTTTGAATGTGTGTCTCTTTGTTTGTTTGTTAGCAAGATAACTCAAAAAGCTGTATGTACGGAATTGGATACAACTTGGTGGCTAGATGACTTATCGGCCAGTTGATCTGTATCCAAATCTGGATCCAGCAGTCTTTTTGGTGTGGTGGAGGTTCGCACTAGGTAAAGGCCCTCTAGTTGTCATTTTTTTTTATTCGTCCTCGTTCTTTGTCTCTCTCTCTCTCTTGCTCTGTATCTTTCAACATGTGTTCAGTGGCTGGAGAACACTACAATTCTATACGTACCATGTAGAACCTTAGTGGAACCTCGTTCAAGGTCTCGTCCTACAGAACCCCGGTGGACAAAAAAGGACCCGTAGAACCAGAACCCAAAAATCCTAACATCGTATCCCAAATATTGACAGAATCACGACCACCTGGTAGGGCGAGTAACCCGTACCCCATGAGCTCGTACCACCGCTGTCTAGCCCACGCTTGTGTCGTAGTGGCCGGTGTTCTCTGACGACCACGTGTCCTCCTCAGACTACCTGTCCCAGGGAGTGGACCTGAGCGGCATCGACGTCATCGAGACGGAGCTGCTGCTCATCAGCCGCGCCCGGCTGGAGGTGGAGAGCCAGGCCAAGAGGCTGCTGGAGCAGGGCATGGAGATCCAGGTAGGCTGGGGTAGATGTGTATCTCTCTCTCTCTCTCTCTCTCTCTCTCTCTCTCTCTCTCTCTCTCTCTCTCTCTCTCTCTCTCTCTCTCTCTCTTCCCCCCCCCCCCTTTCCTCTTTAGATGTTAAACAAAAAGATCTAGCGCTGTTTTTGTTCTAAAATACGAGCCATTAAATATGGCCAAGAGACGGTCTATTTGAGGCATCGATTGAGATCTGAGAAGAGCCCATTACAGTTTGACCAGGGCGATGTACCCGTGGACTTCCCTGGAGGGTCAGGGTCGCGGTACTTTGCCACCCAATAGAAGAGCCGCCTTGGGCTTCCAAGATTAAAGATTCTTTATTTTGAAGTACAAAAACAAAAAAAGACTATGAACAGTAACAACATTAACAAGACATCGTCATATGACGATGAACAGTAACAAGACATAATCCTATGATGATGAACTGTACAGTAACAAGATCAGTAACAACAGTAACAAGACACAGTCCTATGACTATGAACAGTAACAAGATGAACAGTAACTATGACTATGAACTGTAACAAGATGAACAGTAACAAGACATAGTCCTATAACTGAACCATAACAAGACATAGTCCTATAACTGAACCATAACAAGACATAGTCCTATAACTGAACCATAACAAGACGTAGTCCTATAACTGAACCATAACAAGACGTAGTCCTATAACTGAACCATAACAAGACATAGTCCTATAACTGAACCATAACAAGACGTAGTCCTATAACTGAACCATAACAAGACATAGTCCTATAACTGAACCATAACAAGACATAGTCCTATAACTGAACCATAACAAGACGTAGTCCTATAACTGAACCATAACAAGACGTAGTCCTATGACTATGAACAATAAAAAGATGTGACATAGTCATAAGAAAAAAACAGACTTTTAAAATGTCCAAGGCAGTCTAAGGCTTACTTTCATTAAGTGCTTCAACTTTCAAACAATGAACGTATTGCTCCTTATCCAAATCATTGGCAGAAAGCGCTTAACAAATCATAACAGAGGTTAGCATAACACATCATAGTAATTAATTAATTAAGCCCATGCCCGTGTTTTTTGGCAGCTCTATTCCTCGCTCTTTAGATGGAAACATTCTTTTGTTTTGGTTCTTTGTATATTAAATCTTATTATATTCCGGGTGCTTTGTAATCAGATGTCGCTTTAGCTGGCTTCATAAAGACGACATGATGCACTTCGATCCCCCATCGCTGTCATCAAAGGAACCAAACCACACATAATTGGCTTCAAATTTTCTCAATTTAGGGTAGAAGTCAACAGAAAGACAAGAGAACTACTAGTCACCAGAAGTCATATATGTATTTTCTTCCCAACAAGCCATAATAACATAATATATACATTCATATACACATATATTATAACATAATATATAATAAGTTTACATTTCCTTCCTCACAAGCCTCCAAGAGCAGAACCACTGCTCAGGTAAAAGCACAATAAGTTGTCTCCCTAGATTTGACACAATGAGAACATCAAACAGGAACTACGACAAATGACACACCACACTACACACACGGGGGCAGAAGCAGAGGCAGCTCATGCGGTGTGTTACGTAAGGAGCTGGACGTCCTAGCGGTGCTGTGCTCCAGAGCTGCGTCCCCCCCTGTGGGCTCAGAGTGCCAGCAGAAAGCCTCTTCCATCTGTCGGCCTGCTGCCTCAACCCGGCTAACCTACACGCTCACCACAGATCACTCTCTCTCTCTCTGGTCTCCTCTTGGGTCTCTCTCTGGTCTCTCTCTCTCTCTGGTATTTCTCTCACTCTGGTCTCTCTATGTTCTCTCTCGCTCTGGTCTCCTCTCGGGTCTCTCTCTGGTCTTTCTCTCTCTCTCTCTCTCTCTCTGGTCTGTCTCTCTCTCTCTCTCTGGTCTTTCTCTCGCTCTCTGGTCTTTCTCTCTCTCTGGTCTCTCGCTCTCTTTCTCTGGTCTCTCTCTGGTATTTCTCTCACTCTGGTCTCTCTATGTTCTCTCTCGCTCTGGTCTCCTCTCGGGTCTCTCTCTGGTCTCTCTCTCTTTGCTCTCTCTCTGGTTTCTCTCTCTGTTCTCTCCATCTCACTGAGAGCTTGTGCTCTATGTCTCAGAGTCTCTTCTTTGATTCGTCTGGAGCTCCTGTGAGATGAGGCGGTCCGACAGTGTATTTTGTCTAAAGGAACGTTCAGTTAATTCAGACAGGTAAGACGGTACAGAGACGGGTCATTAAGGAGCAGGTAGGGGTTAGACGGTACAGAGACGGGTCATTAAGGAGCAGGTAGGGGTTAGACGGTACAGAGACGGGTCATTAAGGAGCAGGTAGGGGTTAGACGGTACAGAGACGGGTCATTAAGGAGCAGGTAGGGGTTAGACGGTACAGAGACAGATCATTAAGGAGCAGGTAGGGGTTAGACGGTACAGAGACGGGTCATTAAGGAGCAGGTAGGGGTTAGACGGTACAGAGACGGGTCATTAAGGAGCAGGTAGGGGTTAGACGGTACAGAGACGGGTCATTAAGGAGCAGGTAGGGGTTAGACAGTACAGAGACGGGTCATTAAGGAGCAGGTAGGGGTTAGACGGTACAGAGACGGGTCATTAAGGAGCAGGTAGGGGTTAGACGGTACAGAGACGGGTCATTGAGGAGCAGGTAGGGGTTAGACGGTACAGAGACGGGTCATTAAGGAGCAGGTAGGGGTTAGACGGTACAGAGACGGGTCATTAAGGAGCAGGTAGGGGTTAGACGGTACAGAGACGGGTCATTAAGGAGCAGGTAGGGGTTAGACGGTACAGAGACGGGTCATTAAGGAGCAGGTAGGGGTTAGACGGTACAGAGACGGGTCATTAAGGAGCAGGTAGGGGTTAGACGGTACAGAGACGGGTCATTAAGGAGCAGGTAGGGGTTAGACGGTACAGAGACGGGTCATTAAGGAGCGAGTATGGGTAAGACAGTACAGAGACGGGTCGTTAAGGAGCAGGCAGGGGTTAGACAGTACAAAGATGGGTCGTTAAAGAGTTGGTAGGGGTTAGATAGTACAATGAGGGGTTGTTAAGGAGCAGGTAGGGGTTAAGACGGGTCTTGCCCAGCTTGCGCTATCCTTCCGTTGGAGGGGGAGGGTTGTTCCTCATTTCCTCCTCCTCTTCTTCTCCTCCCCTCCCTCCTTTCCTATCATAACATTGTCCTCCCGGCTCTTCCTCTTACAAAGGGATTGTGTTTCTTTTCATAGATCCTGCTCTCATTAACTCTGTGTGAATCATATTTTTAGCTGCTTTCTCACCTCCACACTGGTGTGCGTGCCTGTGTGCGTGCCTGTGTGCGTGCCTGTGTGCGTGTGTGCGTGCGTGCGTGCCTGTGTGCGTGTGTGCGTGCGTGCGTGCCTGTGTGCGTGTGTGCGTGCGTGCGTGCGTGTGTGTGTGCGTGCGTGCCTGTGTGCGTGTGTGCGTGCGTGCGTGCCTGTGTGCGTGTGTGCGTGCGTGCGTGCCTGTGTGCGTGTGTGCGTGCGTGCTTTCAAACTCATTAACCTGATTTCATCCATATCAAATGTAACAATTACACACTCTCTCTATGTCTGTCTCTCCCTCTCTCTGTCTCTCTCTCACTCTCCGTCTCTGTCTCTCTCTCACTCTCCGTCTCTGTCTCTCTCTCACTCTCCGTCTCTGTCTCTCTCTCACTCTCCGTCTCTGTCTCTCTCTCACTCTCCGTCTCTGTCTCTCTCTCACTCTCCGTCTCTGTCTCTCTCTCACTCTCCGTCTCTCTGTCTCTCTCTCACTCTCCGTCTCTGTCTCTCTCTCACTCTCCGTCTCTGTCTCTCTCTCACTCTCCGTCTCTGTCTCTCTCTCACTCTCCGTCTCTGTCTCTCTCTCACTCTCCGTCTCTCTGTCTCTCTCTCACTCTCCGTCTCTGTCTCTCTCTCACTCTCCGTCTCTGTCTCTCTCTCACTCTCCGTCTCTGTCTCTCTCTCACTCTCCGTCTCTGTCTCTCTCTCACTCTCCGTCTCTGTCTCTCTCTCACTCTCCGTCTCTGTCTCTCTCTCACTCTCCGTCTCTGTCTCTCTCTCACTCTCCGTCTCTGTCTCTCTCTCACTCTCCGTCTCTGTCTCTCTCTCACTCTCCGTCTCTGTCTCTCTCTCACTCTCCGTCTCTGTCTCTCTGTCTTCCTCTGTCTCCCAGAACCCCAGCCAGGTGGGAACAGCCCTCCAGGTGTTCTATAACCTGGGTTCTCTGCGGGAGACCATTGGGGGCGTGGTCAGCGGTTACCATGGCGTCATACGGGACAACGTGTGCTCCGCCCTTGACATCAGAGGTCTCACCCAGCCCACCAGCACCAGAGGTCAGGGGTGTGTGTGTGTGTGTGTGTGTGTGTGTGTGTGTGTGTGTGTGTGTGTGTGTGTGTGTGTGTGTGTGTGTGTGTGTGTGTGTGTGTGTGTGTGTGTGTGTGTGTGTGTGTGTGTGTGTGTGTGTGTGTGTGTGTGTGTGTGTGTGTGTGAGAAAGAGATTCGATTTCCCCCCTCCCCCCATTAATTATTCAGTACACACATGCACAAGCATGCGCACTTACACACACACACACACAATAAGAATACATGCCCTCATTTCTAGATAGTGAAGACAGTTGGCCTAGTTCATCATGTGTCCCCCGATAAATGATCTGATGCAGCTAATTTGATGTAGGTTGTGATGGGGACACAATCAAATATCGATGCTTCTCTAAATACCCCGTAATGATCTTGTAGGATGTTGTTGGGTAACTCAAGAGTGATTCCAGGGAGAAGCTTCCTCAGTGTGTTGGGTGTGTTGGGTTTATTGGTCAGGTGCTCCCGGGAGGGCGGTGCTTCCCACACCGGGCAACACGGCAGCCTTCAGGGCTGCCCTCTGGACCAACCTGGAGAAACTGATGGACCAGATCTGTGCCGCCTGTAAACAGGTGAGAGAGAGAGAGAGAGAGAGAGAGAGAGAGAGAGAGAGAGAGAGAGAGAGAGAGAGAGAGAGAGAGAGAGAGAGAGAGGAGAGAGAGAGAGAGAGAGAGAGAGAGAGAGAGAGAGAGAGAGAGAGAGAGAGAGAGAGAGAGAGAGAGAGAGAGAGAGAGAGAGCGCGCATGGATAGGGAGAGACACAGAGAGAGAGCGAGCGCCATGGATAGGGAGAGACACAGAGAGAGAGACACATGGATAGGGAGAGACACAGAGAGAGAGAGACCTAGATGGAGAGAGAGGGAGGCATATTTGGAGAGAGAGTACATCTAGGTTATTATTCAATATCTAATTAAAAGAGTTATTTAAATGAAGTCCTAAATAGACCTGACATGACCTCAGCTACTGACTGGCTGAAGAGCACTGTTGAGAATTGTGAACCAGATTAATTTACATTGAACAAAAATATTGATTAGATGCACATTAATGCTTTTTAGGCGTTCTTAATTATTCTACGCATATCTGTAACTCGAGGTAAAGCAAACCGACCCAGAACAAT
The DNA here is from genome assembly GCA_027704905.1 of Muraenolepis orangiensis. Lineage (NCBI taxonomy): Eukaryota > Metazoa > Chordata > Actinopteri > Gadiformes > Muraenolepididae > Muraenolepis > Muraenolepis orangiensis. The sequence continues at coordinate 3,922,956 of CM051022.1, read as the reverse complement.
TATATTGAATCACCACTGAAGAATCCAAATGAAAAAGGTCAGACAAAGTCCTGGATAGTTGTGTCAGTTTATCTTGAGCCGTCACTCAGGCTAAATAAAGCCAGCAAGGTCAACAATGGGCTGTGTCTGTGTCTATTTCTGGGGGTTAGCCTTATTCCCTCACTGCTGAGAGAGAGCGAGAGAGAGAGAGAGAGCGAGAGAGCGAGGAGAGCGAGAGAGCGAGAGAGAGCGAGAGAGAGAGAGAGAGAGAGAGAGAGAGAGAGAGAGCGAGAGGAGAGCGAGAGAGAGAGCGAGGAGAGAGAGCGAGAGAGAGAGAGAGAGAGAGAGAGAGAGAGACTCTCTTACTGTTTTACACCGTTTTTAACCTGTTGCATTCTGTTATAAATAGTGCAGTGTAGGTTGAAGACAACCTTACACAGGAATAAAATGTATAGATAAAAATCACAATATATGCAGTAGATCTCTGGTATGTATGTAGTACATCTGTGGTATATATGTCTGTTTGGTTAGGGTAATATATGTTAAATGCACTTATGTAATTCGCTTTGGACAAAAGCTTCTGGTAAATGACTAATGTAATGTATGAAATTCCTACCGGGTCCATTGAACTAAGGTCCACATGTGGTTGACCTTTGACCTTTACCCCCCCCCCCCCCCCCCCA